>VONZ01002748.1:2500-37500 GCA_012976165.1 Labeo catla | reverse complement strand
TTGAGGCTCGAAGGAGGTCGTTTTTCCCGCGCCCGGCATTTTTTTGGGCCGGCCTTCTCAAAACGGCAAGCAGAGCTTGACTTCACAGTCCGTGGCGGTGAGAGCGTTGAATCCTAACCACTAGACCACCAGGGAAGGGCTGGTCGGCTGCTGGCTTGTTAATAGCATGAGAAGCAGCAAACAGCACAGGCCTCAAGCCAGGAAGGAGGAATCTACGGAGGGAGCGGCGTGCCGGCAGTGCTGGGTATAGGAAGCACCAGGGAGGACCCGTGCAACCTCCCCAGGGTTACCCAGGCTGGTACCGACTTCCACCTCTCTGCAATGGTTCCCCACTTCCTTCCAGCAAACTAGGGCCTGCATGGGAGTGCCTAGTTTTAGCTAATTTATTTCAAAGACATTTTAAGTTACACTTTAAAGAGGATACCCATTTTATGGACAACGGATGACGGTGCTCTTAAGAGACTAGTTTCTTCCCCGACGTGCCGTAGGCGAAGGGGTGAGACTATGTGACACTGTCACACAAGAGGCATATTTTACCGCTCTATTTATTGCAATGATTGTATGTATAATCGAGTTTTAACTGGTTTACATGTTTTCGTAAGTCCATTTTATTCCTCTTAACATTTTAGTGTGTATGTCTTTAAGCAATGTATGGTTGGCCTGTCATGTGACGGGTCGCATGACAGGAAGCAGGAACTGTATAAAGACAGCAGCATGCCAAACAAACAGGGAGTCACTAAACAGAGCTTGCAGGGTTGCGGAGTTTCCAAACCGTGGACTTACCTTTCCAGTCACAACTTTGCAACCGATTGGATTATCACTTCTCGTGGACTGTATATACACTGTCAAAGTGTCAAAAGTGAAGGAACTTATTCTCTTTTAGTACTTTATTGCAGTCCTTTGGACTGAAAGCTTTGGGTTAACTGCAGATCAAGAGGTCACTGTTTGAAGTCTGGGTGCCACCTTTAGACAGCTTTGAGCTAACCAAAAGTTTGTCTTCAAAGTCAGGCTGTCATTGTCTGATATTGTCACATGGAAAGAAGTCATTTTCCTTCATTGGTTTATTGCAGTGTGCCCCATCGGGGTACAGCGCGGTGGTAGAGCCCCTGATTGCAGATTAAGAGGTCCCTGGGTCAAATTTGGGTTCCCCCTTTGGACTGGAAGCTCTGCACTCTGAATCCAGCGATCCAAGTTCAAATCTTGGTGGGACCTGCTTTTGCCACGAATGTGCGCAGGGCCCGGCCTGAAAAAAAACTTTTTACAGCAGTGGGCCCCCCAAAAAGGTAACGTACCAAGTGACGCTCCGTACCGTAAACGGCGCAGTCTGTCTCGTTCGGGAAGTGAGCCCGCTTGGAGAATGCAGGCGTCGATCCAGCTGCCTCTCGCACGCTAAGCGAACGCTCTACCATTTGAGCTAATTCCCCCGACTGCGGAAGAAAGAATCATCTCCACCTCAGGTCCGCCACCGTTTTATAAATCCATTCAAAGGCCCACTTTCAAGTTGAATAGTTTTATCAGTTTTAGGTAATCTAGGTGCTGTAGCGAGCGTTTTTTTGTTTGTTTGTTGGATTTTTGACACAAGTGCAGATTTCTGGATGTTCCCTGCATTTAAAGACGCGTGAACAGCGATGCTGAAGGTCAGACAGCGGATCGAGGGCAGCGTGAGTTGACTCGTTAGTCTAGGGGTATGGTTCTTGCTTTGGGTGTTAGAGGTACCGGGTTCAAATCCCGGGCGAACCCTTGGTTAGGCTTGGTCCTGAAGCTCATCTGTCTGTTCAGTGTCATGAGCAATCAGCAAGCTTTGGGGAAATCGGACCAAAGTTTAGTCTGCGTCAGCGCCGTTGGTTAGAGCGTGGCGCTAATAACGCCAAGGCCGCGGGTTCGATCCCCGTGCGGGCCAGCTTGTTTTCGCATCTCTGTTATCGCAACTCTGCTCTTCTCGCAAAGTGACCGGTGGTCGCACGTAAACCCCTGCTGACTAAAGGATCGGCGGACTTGGCCGAAATAGCTCAGTGGGGAGAGCGTTAGACTGAAGATCTAAAGGTCCCTGGTTCGATCCCGGGTTTCGGCAGATGGTGCCTGCTTTTGTTTTTCGGTCGAGGGTGGCCAATGACCAAAATTCACTTGGCTCCAACCCCGTGCTCTGACTGGGTCCCCATAGCCGCAACGCTATCTGCTTCGCAGACGTCGGTCTGGGAGGTGGTCGTGGTTCCGTGGGGTAATGGTTAGCACTCTGGACTTTGAATCCAGCGATCCGAGTTCAAATCTCGGTGGAACCTGCGGGCCTTCTTGTGGCAGTTTATGGGGGAAAGACAGCAGGTGCTCGAGTTTTTTTTTTTTTTTGGCTGCTGACGTGCCGTAATAAATGTATTCTTTGCGGCCCTGTGAGCTGCGGCCCTGTGAGCTGCGGCTGCGCTTGCATGCTTCCATGGTGTAATGGTTAGCACTCTGGACTTTGAATCCAGCGATCCGAGTTCAACTCTCGGTGGGACCTGCCTTTTTTTTCTTTTTTATTGCCACGAATGTGCACAGGGCCTGGTCCGAAAAACCTTTTCGCAGCAGTGGGCCCCAAAATCTCGCGTGGTGCTTCATACCGTAAACAGCGCAGCCTGTCTCGTTTGGGAAGCGAGCGCAAAAGGGCCGGAGCCCGCTTGGAGAATGCGGGCATCGATCCCGCTACCTCTCGCATGCTAAGCGAGCGCTCTACCATTTGAGCTAATTCCCCTGGCTGCAGCTGCAAGAATCTTCTTCGTCTTAGGTCCACCACCATGTTTTAAAGCCATTCAAAGGTCCACTTTCAAGTTATTTAGTTTTATCAGTTTAAAGTTATCTACGTGCTTTAGCGAGTGTGCTTCAGCACGAGCCGGCTCGTTGGTCTAGGGGTATGATTCTCGCTTTGGGTGCGAGAGGTCCCGGGTTCAAATCCCGGACGAGCCCGTGGTTAGGCTTGTTCCTGAAGCTTTTCTGTCTTTTTAGGGTCATGAGCAATCGGAACATTTTGGAGAAATTGGGCAGACCCCTCCACTGAGTCTGGCCGGTTAGCTCAGTTGGCTAGAGCGTGGTGCTAATAACGCCAAGGTCGCGGGTTCGATCCCCGTACGGGCCATTTTTTGTTCGCTTATTTATTCATGTGTTTATTTATTTATTTACAGTTTTAGCTGGGGGAGACTCCAGTTTCCATATGGTCTAGCGGTCAGGATACCTGGTTTTCACCCAGGCGGCCCGGGTTCGACTCCCGGTATGGGAAGGTGAGCTACTCTTTGCTGCCCTCTTCAAACGGCCCGCACGTCTTCCTGCGTCAGAAGCCGTTTTTGGTCAGCAGTCGAGCTACAGAAACCTGATAGGCCGAGGTGGTGTCCCCACCCCACCGCGCCTTCGATAGCTCAGCTGGTAGAGCGGAGGGCTGTAGGAGGAGCGTTGGCCGTCCTTAGGTCGCTGGTTGAGGCTCGAAGGAGGTCGTTTATCACGCGCCCGGCATTTTTTTGGGCCGGCCTTCTCAAAACGGCAAGCAGAGCTTGACTTCACAGTCCGTGGCGGTGAGCGCGTTGAATCCTAACCACTAGACCACCAGGGAAGGGCTGGTCGGCTGCTGGCTTGTTAATAGCATGAGAAGCAGCAAACAGCACAGGCCTCAAGCCAGGAAGGAGGAATCTACGGAGGGAGCGGCGTGCCGGCAGTGCTGGGTATAGGAAGCACCAGGGAGGAACCGTGCAACCTCCCCAGGGTTAGCCAGGCTGGTACCGACTTCCACCTCTCTGCAATGGTTCCCCACTTCCTTCCAGCAAACTAGGGCCTGCATGGGAGTGCCTAGTTTTAGCTAATTTATTTCAAAGCCATTTTAAGTTACACTTTAAAGAGGATACCCATTTTATGGACAACGGATGACGGTGCTCTTAAGAGACTAGTTTCTTCCTATCGCGTCGTAGGCTTGGGGAGACTCATGTGACACCGTCACAAGAGGCATATTTTACCGCTTCATTTATTGCAAATGATTGTATGTATAATCGAAGTTTTAAACTGGTTTACATGTTTCGTAAGTCCATTTGTATTCTCTTTAACATTTTAGTGTGTATGTCTTGCTAATGTATATTGGCCTGTCAAGGGACCGGGTCGCATGACAGGAAGCAGGAACTGTATAAAGACAGCAGCATGCCAACAAACAGGGAGTCACTTCAACAGAGCTTGCAGGGTCATGGAGTTTCCAAACCGGTGGACTTCACCTTTCCAGTCACAACTTTGTGCAACCGATTGATTATCACCGTGGACTGTAAGCATACACTGTCAAAGTGTCAAAAGTGAAGGAACTTATTCTCTTTTAGTACTTTATTGCAGTCCTTTGGACTGGAAGCTTTGGGTTAACTGCAGATCAAGAGGTCACTGTTTGAAGTCTGGTTGCCACCTTTAGACAGCTTTGAGCTAACCAAAAGTTTGTCTTCAAAGTCAGGCTGTCATTGTCTGATATTGTCACATGGAAAGAAGTCATTTTCCTTCATTGGTTTATTGCAGTGTGCCCCATCGGGGTACAGCTCGGTGGTAGGGCTCCTGATTGCAGATTAAGAGGTCCCTGGGTCAAATTTGGGTTCCCCCTTTGGACTGGAAGCTCTGCACTCTGAATCCAGGCTTTTGCCACGAATGTGCGCAGGGCCCGGTCCGAAAAAAAACTTTTTACAGCAGTGGGCCCCCCAAAAAGGTCACGTACCAAGTGTCGCTCCGTGCCGTAAACGGCGCAGTCTGTCTCGTTCGGGAAGTGGAGTCCGCTTTGAGAATGGGTGGCGCCGGACCAGCTGCCTCTCGCATCGTTGCTTAACGCTTCTACCATTTGAGCTAATTCCGACTGGGCGGAAGAAAGAATCATCTCCACCCTGTGGTCCGCTTGCACCGCTTTTATAAATCCATTCAAAGGCCCACTTTCGCTGAATAGTTTTTACTCAGTTTTAGGTAACTAGGTGCTGTAGCGAAGGCTTTTTGTTTGTTTGTTTGTTTGTTTGTTGATTTTATTAATAAGTGCAGATTTCTGGATGCTCCTGCATTTAAAGTCGCAGGAATAGCGCATGCTGAAGGTCAGACAGCCGGATCGAGGGTGGTGTGGAGTTGGACTCGCTAGTCTAGGGTATGGCCCTGCCTTCAGTGCTGAGGTACCGGGTTCAAACTTGTGCTTAACCCTTTGTTGCTTTAACCCTGGAAGCCTCCGTCTGTGGTCATGAGCAATCAGCAAGCTTTTGGGGAAATCGGACCAAAGTTTAGTCGGCGCGAGCGCGGCGCCATTAACGCCAAGGCCGCTGGTCTGGACCTCCGCGCGGGCCAGCTTGTTTCAAGATTCTGCTATCGCAGAATCCTACTCTTTCTCGCAGCGACCGGGTGGTCGCATCGTGAAACCCCTGCTGACTAAAGGATCGGGCGGACTGGCCGGAATAGCTCAGTTGGGGAGAGCGCTAGGACTGAAGATCTAAAGGTCCCTGGTTCGATCCCCGGTTTCGCAGATGGTGCCTGCTTCTTTGTTTTTCGGTCGCAGGGTGGCCAATGACCAAAATTCACTTGGCTCCAACCCCGGGTAGTTCTGACTGTCCCTATAGCCGCAACGCTTATTCGCTTCGTAGACGCCGGTCTGGGGAGGTGGTCGTGGTTCCGTGGTGTAATGGTTAGCACTCTGGACCTTGAATCCAGCGATCCGAAGTTCAAATCTCGTGGAACCTGGGCGGGCCTTCGGCAGTTTATGGGGAAAGATGCAGGTGCTCGAAGTTTTTTGGCTGCTGACGTGCCGTAATAAATGTATTCTTTGCGGCCCTGTGAGCTGCGGCCCTGTGAGCTGCGGCTGCGCTTGCATGGTTCCATGGTGTTATGGTTAGCACTCTGGACTTTGAATCCAACGATCCGAGTTCAACTCTCGGTGGGACCTGCCTTTTTTTTCTTTTTTATTGCCACGAATGTGCACAGGGCCTGGTCCGAAAAACCTTTTCGCAGCAGTGGGCCCCAAAATCTCGCGTGGTGCTTCATACCGTAAACAGCGCAGCCTGTCTCGTTCGGGAAGCGAGCGCAAAAGGGCCGGAGCCCGCTTGGAGAATGCGGGCATCGATCCCGCTACCTCTCGCATGCTAAGCGAGCGCTCTACCATTTGAGCTAATTCCCCTGGCTGCAGCTGCAAGAATCTTCTTCGTCTTAGGTCCACCACCATGTTTTAAAGCCATCCAAAGGTCCACTTTCAAGTTATTTAGTTTTATCAGTTTAAAGTTATCTACGTGCTTTAGCGAGTGTGCTTCAGCACGAGCCGGCTCGTTGGTCTAGGGGTATGATTCTCGCTTTGGGTGCGAGAGGTCCCGGGTTCAAATCCCGGACGAGCCCGTGGTTAGGCTTGTTCCTGAAGCTTTTCTGTCTTTTTAGGGTCATGAGCAATCGGAACATTTTGGAGAAATTGGGCAGGCCCCTCCACTGAGCCTGGCCGGTTAGCTCAGTTGGTTAGAGCGTGGTGCTAATAACGCCAAGGTCGCGGGTTCGATCCCCGTACGGGCCATTTTTTGTCCGCTTATTTATTCATGTGTTTATTTATTTATTTACAGTTTTAGCTGGGGAAGACTCCAGTTCCCATATGGTCTAGCGGTCAGGATTCCTGGTTTTCACCCAGGCGGCCCGGGTTCGACTCCTGGTATGGGAAGGCGAGCTACTCTTTGCTGCCCTCTTCAAACGGCCCGCACGTCTTCCTGCGTCAGAAGCCGTTTTTGGTCAGCAGTCGAGCTACAGAAACCTGATAGGCCGAGGTTGTGTCCCCACCCCACCGCGCCTTCGATAGCTCAGCTGGTAGAGCGGAGGGCTGTAGGAGGAGCGTTGGCCGTCCTTAGGTCGCTGGTTGAGGCTCGAAGGAGGTCGTTTTTCACGCGCCCGGCAGGCCTTCTCAAAACGGCAAGCAGAGCTTGACTTCACAGTCCGTGGCGGTGAGAGCGTTGAATCCTAACCACTAGACCACCAGGGAAGGGCTGGTCGGCTGCTGGCTTGTTAATAGCATGAGAAGCAGCAAACAGCACAGGCCTCAAGCCAGGAAGGAGGAATCTACGGAGGGAGCGGCGTGCCGGCAGTGCTGGGTATAGGAAGCACCAGGGAGGAACCGTGCAACCTCCCCAGGGTTACCCAGGCTGGTACCGACTTCCACCTCTCTGCAATGGTTCCCCACTTCCTTCCAGCAAACTAGGGCCTGCATGGGAGTGCCTAGTTTTAGCTAATTTATTTCAAAGACATTTTAAGTTACACTTTAAAGAGGATACCCATTTTATGGACAACGGATGACGGTGCTCTTAAGAGACTAGTTTCTTCCCCGACGTGCCGTAGGCGAAGGGGGGAGACTATGTGACACTGTCACACAAGAGGCATATTTTACCGCTCTATTTATTGCAATGATTGTATGTATAATCGAGTTTTAACTGGTTTACATGTTTTCGTAAGTCCATTTTATTCCTCTTAACATTTTAGTGTGTATGTCTTTAAGCAATGTATGGTTGGCCTGTCATGTGACCGGTCGCATGACAGGAAGCAGGAACTGTATAAAGACAGCAGCATGCCAAACAAACAGGGAGTCACTAAACAGAGCTTGCAGGGTTGCGGAGTTTCCAAACCGTGGACTTACCTTTCCAGTCACAACTTTGCAACCGATTGGATTATCACTTCTCGTGGACTGTATATACACTGTCAAAGTGTCAAAAGTGAAGGAACTTATTCTCTTTTAGTACTTTATTGCAGTCCTTTGGACTGAAAGCTTTGGGTTAACTGCAGATCAAGAGGTCACTGTTTGAAGTCTGGGTGCCACCTTTAGACAGCTTTGAGCTAACCAAAAGTTTGTCTTCAAAGTCAGGCTGTCATTGTCTGATATTGTCACATGGAAAGAAGTCATTTTCCTTCATTGGTTTATTGCAGTGTGCCCCATCGGGGTACAGCTCGGTGGTAGAGCCCCTGATTGCAGATTAAGAGGTCCCTGGGTCAAATTTGGGTTCCCCCTTTGGACTGGAAGCTCTGCACTCTGAATCCAGCGATCCAAGTTCAAATCTTGGTGGGACCTGCTTTTGCCACGAATGTGCGCAGGGCCCGGTCCGAAAAAAAACTTTTTACAGCAGTGGGCCCCCCAAAAAGGTAACGTACCAAGTGACGCTCCGTACCGTAAACGGCGCAGTCTGTCTCGTTCGGGAAGTGAGCCCGCTTGGAGAATGCAGGCGTCGATCCAGCTGCCTCTCGCACGCTAAGCGAACGCTCTACCATTTGAGCTAATTCCCCCGACTGCGGAAGAAAGAATCATCTCCACCTCAGGTCCGCCACCGTTTTATAAATCCATTCAAAGGCCCACTTTCAAGTTGAATAGTTTTATCAGTTTTAGGTAATCTAGGTGCTGTAGCGAGCGTTTTTTTGTTTGTTTGTTTGTTTGTTTGTTGGATTTTTGACACAAGTGCAGATTTCTGGATGCTCCCTGCATTTAAAGCCGCGTGAACAGCGATGCTGAAGGTCAGACAGCGGATCGAGGGCAGTGTGAGTTGACTCGTTAGTCTAGGGGTATGGTTCTTGCTTTGGGTGTTAGAGGTACCGGGTTCAAATCCCAGGCGAACCCTTGGTTAGGCTTGGTCCTGAAGCTCATCTCTCTGTTCAGGGTCATGAGCAATCAGCAAGCTTTGGGGAAATCGGACCAAAGTTTAGTCGGCGTCAGCGCCGTTGGTTAGAGCGTGGCGCTAATAACGCCAAGGCCGCGGGTTCGATCCCCGTGCGGGCCAGCTTGTTTTCGCATCTCTGTTATCGCAACTCTGCTCTTCTCGCAAAGTGACCGGTGGTCGCACGTAAACCCCTGCTGACTAAAGGAACGGCGGACTTGGCCGAAATAGCTCAGTTGGGAGAGCGTTAGACTGAAGATCTAAAGGTCCCTGGTTCGATCCCGGGTTTCGGCAGATGGTGCCTGCTTTTGTTTTTCGGTCGAGGGTGGCCAATGACCAAAATTCACTTGGCTCCAACCCCGTGCTCTGACTGGGTCCCCATAGCCGCAACGCTATCTGCTTCGCAGACGTCGGTCTGGGAGGTGGTCGTGGTTCCGTGGTGTAATGGTTAGCACTCTGGACTTTGAATCCAGCGATCCGAGTTCAAATCTCGGTGGAACCTGCGGGCCTTCTTGTGGCAGTTTATGGGGGAAAGACAGCAGGTGCTCGAGTTTTTTTTTTTGGCTGCTGACGTGCCGTAATAAATGTATTCTTTGCGGCCCTGTGAGCTGCGGCCCTGTGAGCTGCGGCTGCGCTTGCATGGTTCCATGGTGTAATGGTTAGCACTCTGGACTTTGAATCCAGCGATCCGAGTTCAACTCTCGGTGGGACCTGCCTTTTTTTTCTTTTTTATTGCCACGAATGTGCACAGGGCCTGGTCCGAAAAACCTTTTCGCAGCAGTGGGCCCCAAAATCTCGCGTGGTGCTTCATACCGTAAACAGCGCAGCCTGTCTCGTTTGGGAAGCGAGCGCAAAAGGGCCGGAGCCCGCTTGGAGAATGCGGGCATCGATCCCGCTACCTCTCGCATGCTAAGCGAGCGCTCTACCATTTGAGCTAATTCCCCTGGCTGCAGCTGCAAGAATCTTCTTCGTCTTAGGTCCACCACCATGTTTTAAAGCCATTCAAAGGTCCACTTTCAAGTTATTTAGTTTTATCAGTTTAAAGTTATCTACGTGCTTTAGCGAGTGTGCTTCAGCACGAGCCGGCTCGTTGGTCTAGGGGTATGATTCTCGCTTTGGGTGCGAGAGGTCCCGGGTTCAAATCCCGGACGAGCCCGTGGTTAGGCTTGTTCCTGAAGCTTTTCTGTCTTTTTAGGGTCATGAGCAATCGGAACATTTTGGAGAAATTGGGCAGACCCCCCCCACTGAGCCTGGCCGGTTAGCTCAGTTGGTTAGAGCGTGGTGCTAATAACGCCAAGGTCGTGGGTTCGATCCCCGTACGGGCCATTTTTTGTTCGCTTATTTATTCATGTGTTTATTTATTTATTTACAGTTTTAGCTGGGGAAGACTCCAGTTTCCATATGGTCTAGCGGTCAGGATACCTGGTTTTCACCCAGGCGGCCCGGGTTCGACTCCCGGTATGGGAAGGCGAGCTACTCTTTGCTGCCCTCTTCAAACGGCCCGCACGTCTTCCTGCGTCAGAAGCCTTTTTTGGTCAGCAGTCGAGCTACAGAAACCTGATAGGCCGAGGTTGTGTCCCCACCCCACCGCGCCTTCGATAGCTCAGCTGGTAGAGCGGAGGGCTGTAGGAGGAGCGTTGGCCGTCCTTAGGTCGCTGGTTGAGGCTCGAAGGAGGTCGTTTTTCACGCGCCCGGCATTTTTTTGGGCCGGCCTTCTCAAAACGGCAAGCAGAGCTTGACTTCACAGTCCGTGGCGGTGAGAGCGTTGAATCCTAACCACTAGACCACCAGGGAAGGGCTGGTCGGCTGCTGGCTTGTTAATAGCATGAGAAGCAGCAAACAGCACAGGCCTCAAGCCAGGAAGGAGGAATCTACGGAGGGAGCGGCGTGCCGGCAGTGCTGGGTATAGGAAGCACCAGGGAGGAACCGTGCAACCTCCCCAGGGTTACCCAGGCTGGTACCGACTTCCACCTCTCTGCAATGGTTCCCCACTTCCTTCCAGCAAACTAGGGCCTGCATGGGAGTGCCTAGTTTTAGCTAATTTATTTCAAAGACATTTTAAGTTACACTTTAAAGAGGATACCCATTTTATGGACAACGGATGACGGTGCTCTTAAGAGACTAGTTTCTTCCCCGACGTGCCGTAGGCGAAGGGGGGAGACTATGTGACACTGTCACACAAGAGGCATATTTTACCGCTCTATTTATTGCAATGATTGTATGTATAATCGAGTTTTAACTGGTTTACATGTTTTCGTAAGTCCATTTTATTCCTCTTAACATTTTAGTGTGTATGTCTTTAAGCAATGTATGGTTGGCCTGTCATGTGACCGGTCGCATGACAGGAAGCAGGAACTGTATAAAGACAGCAGCATGCCAAACAAACAGGGAGTCACTAAACAGAGCTTGCAGGGTTGCGGAGTTTCCAAACCGTGGACTTACCTTTCCAGTCACAACTTTGCAACCGATTGGATTATCACTTCTCGTGGACTGTATATACACTGTCAAAGTGTCAAAAGTGAAGGAACTTATTCTCTTTTAGTACTTTATTGCAGTCCTTTGGACTGAAAGCTTTGGGTTAACTGCAGATCAAGAGGTCACTGTTTGAAGTCTGGGTGCCACCTTTAGACAGCTTTGAGCTAACCAAAAGTTTGTCTTCAAAGTCAGGCTGTCATTGTCTGATATTGTCACATGGAAAGAAGTCATTTTCCTTCATTGGTTTATTGCAGTGTGCCCCATCGGGGTACAGCTCGGTGGTAGAGCCCCTGATTGCAGATTAAGAGGTCCCTGGGTCAAATTTGGGTTCCCCCTTTGGACTGGAAGCTCTGCACTCTGAATCCAGCGATCCAAGTTCAAATCTTGGTGGGACCTGCTTTTGCCACGAATGTGCGCAGGGCCCGGTCCGAAAAAAAACTTTTTACAGCAGTGGGCCCCCCAAAAAGGTAACGTACCAAGTGTCGCTCCGTACCGTAAACGGCGCAGTCTGTCTCGTTCGGGAAGTGAGCCCGCTTGGAGAATGCAGGCGTCGATCCAGCTGCCTCTCGCACGCTAAGCGAACGCTCTACCATTTGAGCTAATTCCCCCGACTGCGGAAGAAAGAATCATCTCCACCTCAGGTCCGCCACCGTTTTATAAATCCATTCAAAGGCCCACTTTCAAGTTGAATAGTTTTATCAGTTTTAGGTAATCTAGGTGCTGTAGCGAGCGTTTTTTTGTTTGTTTGTTTGTTTGTTTGTTGGATTTTTGACACAAGTGCAGATTTCTGGATGCTCCCTGCATTTAAAGCCGCGTGAACAGCGATGCTGAAGGTCAGACAGCGGATCGAGGGCAGTGTGAGTTGACTCGTTAGTCTAGGGGTATGGTTCTTGCTTTGGGTGTTAGAGGTACCGGGTTCAAATCCCAGGCGAACCCTTGGTTAGGCTTGGTCCTGAAGCTCATCTCTCTGTTCAGGGTCATGAGCAATCAGCAAGCTTTGGGGAAATCGGACCAAAGTTTAGTCGGCGTCAGCGCCGTTGGTTAGAGCGTGGCGCTAATAACGCCAAGGCCGCGGGTTCGATCCCCGTGCGGGCCAGCTTGTTTTCGCATCTCTGTTATCGCAACTCTGCTCTTCTCGCAAAGTGACCGGTGGTCGCACGTAAACCCCTGCTGACTAAAGGATCGGCGGACTTGGCCGAAATAGCTCAGTTGGGAGAGCGTTAGACTGAAGATCTAAAGGTCCCTGGTTCGATCCCGGGTTTCGGCAGATGGTGCCTGCTTTTGTTTTTCGGTCGAGGGTGGCCAATGACCAAAATTCACTTGGCTCCAACCCCGTGCTCTGACTGGGTCCCCATAGCCGCAACGCTATCTGCTTCGCAGACGTCGGTCTGGGAGGTGGTCGTGGTTCCGTGGTGTAATGGTTAGCACTCTGGACTTTGAATCCAGCGATCCGAGTTCAAATCTCGGTGGAACCTGCGGGCCTTCTTGTGGCAGTTTATGGGGGAAAGACAGCAGGTGCTCGAGTTTTTTTTTTTGGCTGCTGACGTGCCGTAATAAATGTATTCTTTGCGGCCCTGTGAGCTGCGGCCCTGTGAGCTGCGGCTGCGCTTGCATGGTTCCATGGTGTAATGGTTAGCACTCTGGACTTTGAATCCAGCGATCCGAGTTCAACTCTCGGTGGGACCTGCCTTTTTTTTCTTTTTTATTGCCACGAATGTGCACAGGGCCTGGTCCGAAAAACCTTTTCGCAGCAGTGGGCCCCAAAATCTCGCGTGGTGCTTCATACCGTAAACAGCGCAGCCTGTCTCGTTTGGGAAGCGAGCGCAAAAGGGCCGGAGCCCGCTTGGAGAATGCGGGCATCGATCCCGCTACCTCTCGCATGCTAAGCGAGCGCTCTACCATTTGAGCTAATTCCCCTGGCTGCAGCTGCAAGAATCTTCTTCGTCTTAGGTCCACCACCATGTTTTAAAGCCATTCAAAGGTCCACTTTCAAGTTATTTAGTTTTATCAGTTTAAAGTTATCTACGTGCTTTAGCGAGTGTGCTTCAGCACGAGCCGGCTCGTTGGTCTAGGGGTATGATTCTCGCTTTGGGTGCGAGAGGTCCCGGGTTCAAATCCCGGACGAGCCCGTGGTTAGGCTTGTTCCTGAAGCTTTTCTGTCTTTTTAGGGTCATGAGCAATCGGAACATTTTGGAGAAATTGGGCAGACCCCCCACTGAGCTGGCCGGTTAGCTCAGTTGGTTAGAGCGTGGTGCTAATAACGCCAAGGTCGTGGGTTCGATCCCCGTACGGGCCATTTTTTGTTCGCTTATTTATTCATGTGTTTATTTATTTATTTACAGTTTTAGCTGGGGAAGACTCCAGTTTCCATATGGTCTAGCGGTCAGGATACCTGGTTTTCACCCAGGCGGCCCGGGTTCGACTCCCGGTATGGGAAGGCGAGCTACTCTTTGCTGCCCTCTTCAAACGGCCCGCACGTCTTCCTGCGTCAGAAGCCTTTTTTGGTCAGCAGTCGAGCTACAGAAACCTGATAGGCCGAGGTTGTGTCCCCACCCCACCGCGCCTTCGATAGCTCAGCTGGTAGAGCGGAGGGCTGTAGGAGGAGCGTTGGCCGTCCTTAGGTCGCTGGTTGAGGCTCGAAGGAGGTCGTTTTTCACGCGCCCGGCATTTTTTTGGGCCGGCCTTCTCAAAACGGCAAGCAGAGCTTGACTTCACAGTCCGTGGCGGTGAGAGCGTTGAATCCTAACCACTAGACCACCAGGGAAGGGCTGGTCGGCTGCTGGCTTGTTAATAGCATGAGAAGCAGCAAACAGCACAGGCCTCAAGCCAGGAAGGAGGAATCTACGGAGGGAGCGGCGTGCCGGCAGTGCTGGGTATAGGAAGCACCAGGGAGGAACCGTGCAACCTCCCCAGGGTTACCCAGGCTGGTACCGACTTCCACCTCTCTGCAATGGTTCCCCACTTCCTTCCAGCAAACTAGGGCCTGCATGGGAGTGCCTAGTTTTAGCTAATTTATTTCAAAGACATTTTAAGTTACACTTTAAAGAGGATACCCATTTTATGGACAACGGATGACGGTGCTCTTAAGAGACTAGTTTCTTCCCCGACGTGCCGTAGGCGAAGGGGGGAGACTATGTGACACTGTCACACAAGAGGCATATTTTACCGCTCTATTTATTGCAATGATTGTATGTATAATCGAGTTTTAACTGGTTTACATGTTTTCGTAAGTCCATTTTATTCCTCTTAACATTTTAGTGTGTATGTCTTTAAGCAATGTATGGTTGGCCTGTCATGTGACCGGTCGCATGACAGGAAGCAGGAACTGTATAAAGACAGCAGCATGCCAAACAAACAGGGAGTCACTAAACAGAGCTTGCAGGGTTGCGGAGTTTCCAAACCGTGGACTTACCTTTCCAGTCACAACTTTGCAACCGATTGGATTATCACTTCTCGTGGACTGTATATACACTGTCAAAGTGTCAAAAGTGAAGGAACTTATTCTCTTTTAGTACTTTATTGCAGTCCTTTGGACTGAAAGCTTTGGGTTAACTGCAGATCAAGAGGTCACTGTTTGAAGTCTGGGTGCCACCTTTAGACAGCTTTGAGCTAACCAAAAGTTTGTCTTCAAAGTCAGGCTGTCATTGTCTGATATTGTCACATGGAAAGAAGTCATTTTCCTTCATTGGTTTATTGCAGTGTGCCCCATCGGGGTACAGCTCGGTGGTAGAGCCCCTGATTGCAGATTAAGAGGTCCCTGGGTCAAATTTGGGTTCCCCCTTTGGACTGGAAGCTCTGCACTCTGAATCCAGCGATCCAAGTTCAAATCTTGGTGGGACCTGCTTTTGCCACGAATGTGCGCAGGGCCCGGTCCGAAAAAAAACTTTTTACAGCAGTGGGCCCCCCAAAAAGGTCACGTACCAAGTGTCGCTCCGTACCGTAAACGGCGCAGTCTGTCTCGTTCGGGAAGTGAGCCCGCTTGGAGAATGCAGGCGTCGATCCAGCTGCCTCTCGCACGCTAAGCGAACGCTCTACCATTTGAGCTAATTCCCCCGACTGCGGAAGAAAGAATCATCTCCACCTCAGGTCCGCCACCGTTTTATAAATCCATTCAAAGGCCCACTTTCAAGTTGAATAGTTTTATCAGTTTTAGGTAATCTAGGTGCTGTAGCGAGCGTTTTTTTGTTTGTTTGTTTGTTTGTTTGTTGGATTTTTGACACAAGTGCAGATTTCTGGATGCTCCCTGCATTTAAAGCCGCGTGAACAGCGATGCTGAAGGTCAGACAGCGGATCGAGGGCAGTGTGAGTTGACTCGTTAGTCTAGGGGTATGGTTCTTGCTTTGGGTGTTAGAGGTACCGGGTTCAAATCCCAGGCGAACCCTTGGTTAGGCTTGGTCCTGAAGCTCATCTCTCTGTTCAGGGTCATGAGCAATCAGCAAGCTTTGGGGAAATCGGACCAAAGTTTAGTCGGCGTCAGCGCCGTTGGTTAGAGCGTGGCGCTAATAACGCCAAGGCCGCGGGTTCGATCCCCGTGCGGGCCAGCTTGTTTTCGCATCTCTGTTATCGCAACTCTGCTCTTCTCGCAAAGTGACCGGTGGTCGCACGTAAACCCCTGCTGACTAAAGGATCGGCGGACTTGGCCGAAATAGCTCAGTTGGGAGAGCGTTAGACTGAAGATCTAAAGGTCCCTGGTTCGATCCCGGGTTTCGGCAGATGGTGCCTGCTTTTGTTTTTCGGTCGAGGGTGGCCAATGACCAAAATTCACTTGGCTCCAACCCCGTGCTCTGACTGGGTCCCCATAGCCGCAACGCTATCTGCTTCGCAGACGTCGGTCTGGGAGGTGGTCGTGGTTCCGTGGTGTAATGGTTAGCACTCTGGACTTTGAATCCAGCGATCCGAGTTCAAATCTCGGTGGAACCTGCGGGCCTTCTTGTGGCAGTTTATGGGGGAAAGACAGCAGGTGCTCGAGTTTTTTTTTTTGGCTGCTGACGTGCCGTAATAAATGTATTCTTTGCGGCCCTGTGAGCTGCGGCCCTGTGAGCTGCGGCTGCGCTTGCATGGTTCCATGGTGTAATGGTTAGCACTCTGGACTTTGAATCCAGCGATCCGAGTTCAACTCTCGGTGGGACCTGCCTTTTTTTTCTTTTTTATTGCCACGAATGTGCACAGGGCCTGGTCCGAAAAACCTTTTCGCAGCAGTGGGCCCCAAAATCTCGCGTGGTGCTTCATACCGTAAACAGCGCAGCCTGTCTCGTTCGGGAAGCGAGCGCAAAAGGGCCGGAGCCCGCTTGGAGAATGCGGGCATCGATCCCGCTACCTCTCGCATGCTAAGCGAGCGCTCTACCATTTGAGCTAATTCCCCTGGCTGCAGCTGCAAGAATCTTCTTCGTCTTAGGTCCACCACCATGTTTTAAAGCCATCCAAAGGTCCACTTTCAAGTTATTTAGTTTTATCAGTTTAAAGTTATCTACGTGCTTTAGCGAGTGTGCTTCAGCACGAGCCGGCTCGTTGGTCTAGGGGTATGATTCTCGCTTTGGGTGCGAGAGGTCCCGGGTTCAAATCCCGGACGAGCCCGTGGTTAGGCTTGTTCCTGAAGCTTTTCTGTCTTTTTAGGGTCATGAGCAATCGGAACATTTTGGAGAAATTGGGCAGACCCCTCCACTGAGCCTGGCCGGTTAGCTCAGTTGGTTAGAGCGTGGTGCTAATAACGCCAAGGTCGCGGGTTCGATCCCCGTACGGGCCATTTTTTGTTCGCTTATTTATTCATGTGTTTATTTATTTATTTACAGTTTTAGCTGGGGAAGACTCCAGTTCCCATATGGTCTAGCGGTCAGGATTCCTGGTTTTCACCCAGGCGGCCCGGGTTTGACTCCCGGTATGGGAAGGCGAACTACTCTTTGCTGCCCTCTTCAAACGGCCCGCACGTCTTCCTGCGTCAGAAGCCGTTTTTGGTCAGCAGTCGAGCTACAGAAACCTGATAGGCCGAGGTTGTGTCCCCACCCCACCGCGCCTTCGATAGCTCAGCTGGTAGAGCGGAGGGCTGTAGGAGGAGCGTTGGCCGTCCTTAGGTCGCTGGTTGAGGCTCGAAGGAGGTCGTTTTTCACGCGCCCGGCATTTTTTTGGGCCGGCCTTCTCAAAACGGCAAGCAGAGCTTGACTTCACAGTCCGTGGCGGTGAGAGCGTTGAATCCTAACCACTAGACCACCAGGGAAGGGCTGGTCGGCTGCTGGCTTGTTAATAGCATGAGAAGCAGCAAACAGCACAGGCCTCGGTCACGTCGAAAACCAACAAGTCTGCCGCGTGCACGCGGCAAGCTTGCCGGTGGGCCAGTGGCGCAATGGATAACGCGTCTGACTACGGATCAGAAGATTCTAGGTTCGACTCCTGGCTGGCTCGCTCTGTGATTTTTGTGTAAAGCAGTGTGGTTTTGATGTCATGGGCTTGCCAATGTGTTGCCTTATTCCTAAGTGCCACCCGGGCATTAAGAAACGGTTGTAAACGAAATGAAACCGAACTAGCCAATGATCAGCAACTTATCCGATTAAAACCCCGTCTCCGTTTCAGTGTCAATCTCATGATTTGTCATTTTTGTACCTTGACTGAGCGGCGTAGGCTGTTTATCCTTGAGAGGGCGGTTACAATGCAACACCACGCGTGTGTTTGAATGCATGACGTGCGTATTTATTTTTTTATTTTTAATTTTGCCTGGACAAGGCTTCATTGACCGGTTCCCATGTGGTCTAGCGGTCAGGATTCCTGGTTTTTACCCGGCTTCGACTCCCGGTATGGGAAAGGCGGGCTCCTCTTCCCGTTGCTCGCTTCGGTCGCTCAGCTGGGAGAGGGGAGGACTGTGAGACAATCCTTAGGTCGCTGGTTCGACTCCGGCTGGAAGAAGGTCGTTTTTCACACGCCCACCCTTTTTTCTGGGCCGGCCTTCTCAAAGCGGCAGGCAGAGCTTGACTTCACAGACCACAGACTTCACGGTGAGAGCGCTTCCCATCTCCCCTTCCACACACCGGACTGACAGGACCACCATGATCATCCACCAGGGCTTGCTGTACCGACGGATCAAGAGCGAGGACGGCCGGCACCGACTGCAGCTCGTCCTTCCAAAGGCCTTGATCCAACGAACGCTACAGAGCCTCCACAGCAGGACAGCGGAGAGACATCACGGACGACTGAAAACTCTTCTCCGCATCCTGGAGGACGCCTGGTGGCCAGCGGTCCGCAAGGATGTCTGGCGGTATGTGGGAAGCTGTGGAATGTGTACCATCATCAACCAAAGCAAAGAACCATCTCTTCAACCTGCACCAACACCAACCCTCAAGCCAGGAAGGAGGAATCTACGGAGGGAGCGGCGTGCCGGCAGTGCTGGGTATAGGAAGCACCAGGGAGGAACCGTGCAACCTCCCCAGGGTTACCCAGGCTGGTACCGACTTACACCTCTCTGCAATGGTTCCCCACTTCCTTCCAGCAAACTAGGGCCTGCATGGGAGTGCCTAGTTTTAGCTAATTTATTTCAAAGACATTTTAAGTTACACTTTAAAGAGGATACCCATTTTATGGACAACGGATGCCGGTGCTCTTAAGAGACTAGTTTCTTCCCCGACGTGCCGTAGGCGAAGGGGGGAGACTATGTGACACTGTCACACAAGAGGCATATTTTACCGCTCTATTTATTGCAATGATTGTATGTATAATCGAGTTTTAACTGGTTTACATGTTTTCTTAAGTCCATTTTATTCCTCTTAACATTTTAGTGTGTATGTCTTTAAGCAATGTATGGTTGGCCTGTCATGTGACCGGTCGCATGACAGGAAGCAGGAACTGTATAAAGACAGCAGCATGCCAAACAAACAGGGAGTCACTAAACAGAGCTTGCAGGGGTGCGGAGTTTCCAAACCGTGGACTTACCTTTCCAGTCACAACTTTGCAACCGATTGGATTATCACTTCTCGTGGACTGTATATACACTGTCAAAGTGTCAAAAGTGAAGGAACTTATTCTCTTTTAGTACTTTATTGCAGTCCTTTGGACTGGAAGCTTTGGGTTAACTGCAGATCAAGAGGTCACTGTTTGAAGGCTGGGTGCCACCTTTAGACAGCTTTGAGCTAACCAAAAGTTTGTCTTCAAAGTCAGGCTGTCATTGTCTGATATTGTCACATGGAAAGAAGTCATTTTCCTTCATTGGTTTATTGCAGTGTGCCCCATCGGGGTACAGCTCGGTGGTAGGGCTCCTGATTGCAGATTAAGAGGTCCCTGGGTCAAATTTGGGTTCCCCCTTTGGACTGGAAGCTCTGCACTCTGAATCCAGCGATCCAAGTTCAAATCTTGGTGGGACCTGCTTTTCCCACGAATGTGCGCAGGGCCCGGTCCGAAAAAAAACTTTTTACAGCAGTGGGCCCCCCAAAAAGGTCACGTACCAAGTGTCGCTCCGTACCGTAAACGGCGCAGTCTGTCTCGTTCGGGAAGTGAGCCCGCTTGGAGAATGCAGGCGTCGATCCAGCTGCCTCTCGCACGCTAAGCGAACGCTCTACCATTTGAGCTAATTCCCCCCACTGCGGAAGAAAGAATCATCTCCACCTCAGGTCCGCCACCGTTTTATAAATCCATTCAAAGGCCCACTTTCAAGTTGAATAGTTTTATCAGTTTTAGGTAATCTAGGTGCTGTAGCGAGCGTTTTTTTGTTTGTTTGTTTGTTTGTTTGTTGGATTTTTGACACAAGTGCAGATTTCTGGATGCTCCCTGCATTTAAAGCCGCGTGAACAGCGATGCNGCATCTCCACCTCAGGTCCGCCACCGTTTTATAAATCCATTCAAAGGCCCACTTTCAAGTTGAATAGTTTTATCAGTTTTAGGTAATCTAGGTGCTGTAGCGAGCGTTTTTTTGTTTGTTTGTTTGTTTGTTTGTTGGATTTTTGACACAAGTGCAGATTTCTGGATGCTCCCTGCATTTAAAGCCGCGTGAACAGCGATGCTGAAGGTCAGACAGCGGATCGAGGGCAGTGTGAGTTGACTCGTTAGTCTAGGGGTATGGTTCTTGCTTTGGGTGTTAGAGGTACCGGGTTCAAATCCCAGGCGAACCCTTGGTTAGGCTTGGTCCTGAAGCTCATCTCTCTGTTCAGGGGCATGAGCAATCAGCAAGCTTTGGGGAAATCGGACCAAAGTTTAGTCGGCGTCAGCGCCGTTGGTTAGAGCGTGGCGCTAATAACGCCAAGGCCGCGGGTTCGATCCCCGTGCGGGCCAGCTTGTTTTCGCATCTCTGTTATCGCAACTCTGCTCTTCTCGCAAAGTGACCGGTGGTCGCACGTAAACCCCTGCTGACTAAAGGAACGGCGGAGTTGGCCGAAATAGCTCAGTTGGGAGAGCGTTAGACTGAAGATCTAAAGGTCCCTGGTTCGATCCCGGGTTTTGGCAGATGGTGCCTGCTTTTGTTTTTCGGTCGAGGGTGGCCAATGACCAAAATTCACTTGGCTCCAACCCCGTGCTCTGACTGGGTCCCCATAGCCGCAACGCTATCTGCTTCGCAGACGTCGGTCTGGGAGGTGGTCGTGGGTCCGTGGTGTAATGGTTAGCACTCTGGACTTTGAATCCAGCGATCCGAGTTCAAATCTCGGTGGAACCTGCGGGCCTTCTTGTGGCAGTTTATGGGGGAAAGACAGCAGGTGCTCGAGTTTTTTTTTTTGGCTGCTGACGTGCCGTAATAAATGTATTCTTTGCGGCCCTGTGAGCTGCGGCCCTGTGAGCTGCGGCTGCGCTTGCATGGTTCCATGGTGTAATGGTTAGCACTCTGGACTTTGAATCCAGCGATCCAAGTTCAACTCTCGGTGGGACCTGCCTTTTTTTTCTTTTTTATTGCCACGAATGTGCACAGGGCCTGGTCCGAAAAACCTTTTCGCAGCAGTGGGCCCCAAAATCTCGCGTGGTGCTTCATACCGTAAACAGCGCAGCCTGTCTCGTTTGGGAAGCGAGCGCAAAAGGGCCGGAGCCCGCTTGGAGAATGCGGGCATCGATCCCGCTACCTCTCGCATGCTAAGCGAGCGCTCTACCATTTGAGCTAATTCCCCTGGCTGCAGCTGCAAGAATCTTCTTCGTCTTAGGTCCACCACCATGTTTTAAAGCCATTCAAAGGTCCACTTTCAAGTTATTTAGTTTTATCAGTTTAAAGTTATCTACGTGCTTTAGCGAGTGTGCTTCAGCACGAGCCGGCTCGTTGGTCTAGGGGTATGATTCTCGCTTTGGGTGCGAGAGGTCCCGGGTTCAAATCCCGGACGAGCCCGTGGTTAGGCTTGTTCCTGAAGCTTTTCTGTCTTTTTAGGGTCATGAGCAATCGGAACATTTTGGAGAAATTGGGCAGACCCCCCCCACTGAGCCTGGCCGGTTAGCTCAGTTGGTTAGAGCATGGTGCTAATAACGGCAAGGTCGTGGGTTCGATCCCCGTACGGGCCATTTTTTGTTCGCTTATTTATTCATGTGTTTATTTATTTATTTACAGTTTTAGCTGAGAAAGACTCCAGTTTCCATATGGTCTAGTGGTCAGGATACCTGGTTTTCACCCAGGCGGCCCGGGTTCGACTCCCGGTATGGGAAGGCGAGCTACTCTTTGCTGCCCTCTTCAAACGGCCCGCACGTCTTCCTGCGTCAGAAGCCTTTTTTGGTCAGCAGTCGAGCTACAGAAACCTGATAGGCCGAGGTTGTGTCCCCACCCCACCGCGCCTTCGATAGCTCAGCTGGTAGAGCGGAGGGCTGTAGGAGGAGCGTTGGCCGTCCTTAGGTCGCTGGTTGAAGCTCGAAGGAGGTCGTTTTTCACGCGCCCGGCATTTTTTTGGGCCGGCCTTCTCAAAACGGCAAGCAGAGCTTGACTTCACAGTCCGTGGCGGTGAGAGCGTTGAATCCTAACCACTAGACCACCAGGGAAGGGCGGGTCGGCTGCTGGCTTGTTAATAGCATGAGAAGCAGCAAACAGCACAGGCCTCAAGCCAGGAAGGAGGAATCTACGGAGGGAGCGGCGTGCCGGCAGTGCTGGGTATAGGAAGCACCAGGGAGGACCCGTGCAACCTCCCCAGGGTTACCCAGGCTGGTACCGACTTCCACCTCTCTGCAATGGTTCCCCACTTCCTTCCAGCAAACTAGGGCCTGCATGGGAGTGCCTAGTTTTAGCTAATTTATTTCAAAGACATTTTAAGTTACACTTTAAAGAGGATACCCATTTTATGGACAACGGATGACGGTGCTCTTAAGAGACTAGTTTCTTCCCCGACGTGCCGTAGGCGAAGGGGTGAGACTATGTGACACTGTCACACAAGAGGCATATTTTACCGCTCTATTTATTGCAATGATTGTATGTATAATCGAGTTTTAACTGGTTTACATGTTTTCGTAAGTCCATTTTATTCCTCTTAACATTTTAGTGTGTATGTCTTTAAGCAATGTATGGGTGGCCTGTCATGTGACCGGTCGCATGACAGGAAGCAGGAACTGTATAAAGACAGCAGCATGCCAAACAAACAGGGAGTCACTAAACAGAGCTTGCAGGGTTGCGGAGTTTCCAAACCGTGGACTTACCTTTCCAGTCACAACTTTGCACCCGATTGGATTATCACTTCTCGTGGACTGTATATACACTGTCAAAGTGTCAAAAGTGAAGGAACTTATTCTCTTTTAGTACTTTATTGCAGTCCTTTGGACTGAAAGCTTTGGGTTAACTGCAGATCAAGAGGTCACTGTTTGAAGTCTGGGTGCCACCTTTAGACAGCTTTGAGCTAACCAAAAGTTTGTCTTCAAAGTCAGGCTGTCATTGTCTGATATTGTCACATGGAAAGAAGTCATTTTCCTTCATTGGTTTATTGCAGTGTGCCCCATCGGGGTACAGCGCGGTGGTAGAGCCCCTGATTGCAGATTAAGAGGTCCCTGGGTCAAATTTGGGTTCCCCCTTTGGACTGGAAGCTCTGCACTCTGAATCCAGCGATCCAAGTTCAAATCTTGGTGGGACCTGCTTTTGCCACGAATGTGCGCAGGGCCCGGTCCGAAAAAAAACTTTTTACAGCAGTGGGCCCCCCCAAAAAGGTCACGTACCAAGTGACGCTCCGTACCGTAAACGGCACAGTCTGTCTCGTTCGGGAAGTGAGCCCGCTTGGAGAATGCAGGCGTCGATCCAGCTGCCTCTCGCACGCTAAGCGAACGCGCTACCATTTGAGCTAATTCCCCCGACTGCGGAAGAAAGAATCATCTCCACCTCAGGTCCGCCACCGTTTTATAAATCCATTCAAAGGCCCACTTTCAAGTTGAATAGTTTTATCAGTTTTAGGTAATCTAGGGGCTGTAGCGAGCGTTTTTTTGTTTGTTTGTTTGTTTGTTTGTTGGATTTTTGACACAAGTGCAGATTTCTGGATGCTCCCTGCATTTAAAGCCGCGTGAACAGCGATGCTGAAGGTCAGACAGCGGATCGAGGGCAGTGTGAGTTGACTCGTTAGTCTAGGGGTATGGTGCTTGCTTTGGGTGTTAGAGGTACCGGGTTCAAATCCCAGGCGAACCCTTGGTTAGGCTTGGTCCTGAAGCTCATCTCTCTGTTCAGGGTCATGAGCAATCAGCAAGCTTTGGGGAAATCGGGCCAAAGTTTAGTCGGCGTCAGCGCCGTTGGTTAGAGCGTGGCGCTAATAACGCCAAGGCCGCGGGTTCGATCCCCGTGCGGGCCAGCTTGTTTTCGCATCTCTGTTATCGCAACTCTGCTCTTCTCGCAAAGTGACCGGTGGTCGCACGTAAACCCCTGCTGACTAAAGGATCGGCGGACTTGGCCGAAATAGCTCAGTGGGGAGAGCGTTAGACTGAAGATCTAAAGGTCCCTGGTTCGATCCCGGGTTTCGGCAGATGGTGCCTGCTTTTGTTTTTCGGTCGAGGGTGGCCAATGACCAAAATTCACTTGGCTCCAACCCCGTGCTCTGACTGGGTCCCCATAGCCGCAACGCTATCTGCTTCGCAGACGTCGGTCTGGGAGGTGGTCGTGGGTCCGTGGTGTAATGGTTAGCACTCTGGACTTTGAATCCAGCGATCCGAGTTCAAATCTCGGTGGAACCTGCGGGCCTTCTTGTGGCAGTTTATGGGGGAAAGACAGCAGGTGCTCGAGTTTTTTTTTTTTTTTGGCTGCTGACGTGCCGTAATAAATGTATTCTTTGCGGCCCTGTGAGCTGCGGCCCTGTGAGCTGCGGCTGCGCTTGCATGCTTCCATGGTGTAATGGTTAGCACTCTGGACTTTGAATCCAGCGATCCGAGTTCAACTCTTGGTGGGACCTGCCTTTTTTTTCTTTTTTATTGCCACGAATGTGCACAGGGCCTGGTCCGAAAAACCTTTTCGCAGCAGTGGGCCCCAAAATCTCGCGTGGTGCTTCATACCGTAAACAGCGCAGCCTGTCTCGTTTGCGAAGCGAGCGCAAAAGGGCCGGAGCCCGCTTGGAGAATGCGGGCATCGATCCCGCTACCTCTCGCATGCTAAGCGAGCGCTCTACCATTTGAGCTAATTCCCCTGGCTGCAGCTGCAAGCTGCCAATCGGAACATTTTGGAGAAATTGGGCAGACCCCTCCACTGAGCCTGGCCGGTTGGCTCAGTTGGTTAGATCGTGGTGCTAATAACGCCAAGGTCGCGGGTTCGATCCCCGTACGGGCCATTTTTTGTTCGCTTATTTATTCATGTGTTTATTTATTTATTTACAGTTTTAGCTGGGGAAGACTCCAGTTCCCATATGGTCTAGCGGTCAGGATTCCTGGTTTTCACCCAGGCGGCCCGGGTTTGACTCCCGGTATGGGAAGGCGAACTACTCTTTGCTGCCCTCTTCAAACGGCCCGCACGTCTTCCTGCGTCAGAAGCCGTTTTTGGTCAGCAGTCGAGCTACAGAAACCTGATAGGCCGAGGTTGTGTCCCCACCCCACCGCGCCTTCGATAGATCAGCTGGTAGAGCGGAGGGCTGTAGGAGGAGCGTTGGCCGTCCTTAGGTCGCTGGTTGAGGCTCGAAGGAGGTCGTTTTTCACGCGCCCGGCATTTTTTTGGGCCGGCCTTCTCAAAACGGCAAGCAGAGCTTGACTTCACCGTCCGTGGCGGTGAGAGCGTTGAATCCTAACCACTAGACCACCAGGGAAGGGCTGGTCGGCTGCTGGCTTGTTAATAGCATGAGAAGCAGCAAACAGCACAGGCCTCGGTCACGTCGAAAACCAACAAGTCTGCCGCGGGCACGCGGCAAGCTTGCCGGTGGGCCAGTGGCGCAATGGATAACGCGTCTGACTACGGATCAGAAGATTCTAGGTTCGACTCCTGGCTGGCTCGCTCTGTGATTCTTGTGTAAAGCAGTGTGGTTTTGATGTCATGGGCTTGCCAATGTGTTGCCTTATTCCTAAGTGCCACCCGGGCATTAAGAAACGGTTGTAAACGAAATGAAACCGAACTAGCCAATGATCAGCAACTTATCCGTGCAACCTCCCCAGGGTTACCCAGGCTGGTACCGACTTCCACCTCTCTGCAATGGTTCCCCACTTCCTTCCAGCAAACTAGGGCCTGCATGGGAGTGCCTAGTTTTAGCTAATTTATTTCAAAGACATTTTAAGTTACCCTTTAAAGAGGATACCCATTTTATGGACAACGGATGACGGTGCTCTTAAGAGACTAGTTTCTTCCCCGACGTGCCGTAGGCGAAGGGGGGAGACTATGTGACACTGTCACACAAGAGGCATATTTTACAGCTCTATTTATTGCAATGATTGTATGTATAATCGAGTTTTAACTGGTTTACATGTTTTCGTAAGTCCATTTTATTCCTCTTAACATTTTAGTGTGTATGTCTTTAAGCAATGTATGGTTGGCCTGTCATGTGACCGGTCGCATGACAGGAAGCAGGAACTGTATAAAGACAGCAGCATGCCAAACAAACAGGGAGTCACTAAACAGAGCTTGCAGGGTTGCGGAGTTTCCAAACCGTGGACTTACCTTTCCAGTCACAACTTTGCAACCGATTGGATTATCACTTCTCGTGGACTGTATATACACTGTCAAAGTGTCAAAAGTGAAGGAACTTATTCTCTTTTAGTACTTTATTGCAGTCCTTTGGACTGAAAGCTTTGGGTTAACTGCAGATCAAGAGGTCACTGTTTGAAGTCTGGGTGCCACCTTTAGACAGCTTTGAGCTAACCAAAAGTTTGTCTTCAAAGTCAGGCTGTCATTGTCTGATATTGTCACATGGAAAGAAGTCATTTTCCTTCATTGGTTTATTGCAGTGTGCCCCATCGGGGTACAGCTCGGTGGTAGAGCCCCTGATTGCAGATTAAGAGGTCCCTGGGTCAAATTTGGGTTCCCCCTTTGGACTGGAAGCTCTGCACTCTGAATCCAGCGATCCAAGTTCAAATCTTGGTGGGACCTGCTTTTGCCACGAATGTGCGCAGGGCCCGGTCCGAAAAAAAACTTTTTACAGCAGTGGGCCCCCCAAAAAGGTCACGTACCAAGTGACGCTCCGTACCGTAAACGGCACAGTCTGTCTCGTTCGGGAAGTGAGCCCGCTTGGAGAATGCAGGCGTCGATCCAGCTGCCTCTCGCACGCTAAGCGAACGCTCTACCATTTGAGCTAATTCCCCTGACTGCGGAAGAAAGAATCATCTCCACCTCAGGTCCGCCACCGTTTTATAAATCCATTCAAAGGCCCACTTTCAAGTTGAATAGTTTTATCAGTTTTAGGTAATCTAGGTGCTGTAGCGAGCGTTTTTTTGTTTGTTTGTTGGATTTTTGACACAAGTGCAGATTTCTGGATGCTCCCTGCATTTAAAGCCGCGTGAACAGCGACGCTGAAGGTCAGACAGCGGATCGAGGGCAGCGTGAGTTGACTCGTTAGTCTAGGGGTATGGTTCTTGCTTTGGGTGTTAGAGGTACCGGGTTCAAATCCCGGGCGAACCCTTGGTTAGGCTTGGTCCTGAAGCTGATCTGTCTGTTCAGTGTCATGAGCAATCAGCAAGCTTTGGGGAAATCGGACCAAAGGTTTGTCGGCGTCAGCGCCGTTGGTTAGAGCGTGGCGCTAATAACGCCAAGGCCGCGGGTTCGATCCCCGTGCGGGCCAGCTTGTTTTCGCATCTCTGTTATTGCAACTCTGCTCTTCTCGCAAAGTGACCGGTGGTCGCACGTAAACCCCTGCTGACTAAAGGATCGGCGGACTTGGCCGAAATAGCTCAGTTGGGAGAGCGTTAGACTGAAGATCTAAAGGTCCCTGGTTCGATCCCGGGTTTCGGCAGATGGTGCCTGCTTTTGTCTTTCGGTCGAGGGGGGCCAATGACCAAAATTCACTTGGCTCCAACCCCGTGCTCTGACTGGGTCCCCATAGCCGCAACGCTATCTGCTTCGCAGACGTCTGTCTGGGAGGTGGTCGTGGTTCCGTGGTGTAATGGTTAGCACTCTGGACTTTGAATCCAGCGATCCGAGTTCAAATCTCGGTGGAACCTGCGGGCCTTCTTGTGGCAGTTTATGGGGGAAAGACAGCAGGTGCTCGAGTTTTTTTTTTTTTTTGGCTGCTGACGTGCCGTAATAAATGTATTCTTTGCGGCCCTGTGAGCTGCGGCCCTGTGAGCTGCGGCTGCGCTTGCATGCTTCCATGGTGTAATGGTTAGCACTCTGGACTTTGAATCCAGCGATCCGAGTTCAACTCTTGGTGGGACCTGCCTTTTTTTTCTTTTTTATTGCCACGAATGTGCACAGGGCCTGGTCCGAAAAACCTTTTCGCAGCAGTGGGCCCCAAAATCTCGCGTGGTGCTTCATACCGTAAACAGCGCAGCCTGTCTCGTTTGGGAAGCGAGCGCAAAAGGGCCGGAGCCCGCTTGGAGAATGCGGGCATCGATCCCGCTACCTCTCGCATGCTAAGCGAGCGCTCTACCATTTGAGCTAATTCCCCTGGCTGCAGCTGCAAGAATCTTCTTCGTCTTAGGTCCACCACCATGTTTTAAAGCCATTCAAAGGTCCACTTTCAAGTTATTTAGTTTTATCAGTTTAAAGTTATCTACGTGCTTTAGCGAGTGTGCTTCAGCACGAGCCGGCTCGTTGGTCTAGGGGGATGATTCTCGCTTTGGGTGCGAGAGGTCCCGGGTTCAAATCCCGGACGAGCCCGTGGTTAGGCTTGTTCCTGAAGCTTTTCTGTCTTTTTAGGGTCATGAGCAATCGGAACATTTTGGAGAAATTGGGCAGACCCCCCCACTGAGCGTGGCCGGTTAGCTCAGTTGGTTAGAGCGTGGTGCTAATAACGCCAAGGTCGTGGGTTCGATCCCCGTACGGGCCATTTTTTGTTCGGTTATTTATTCATGTGTTTATTTATTTATTTACAGTTTTAGCTGGGGAAGACTCCAGTTTCCATATGGTCTAGCGGTCAGGATACCTGGTTTTCACCCAGGCGGCCCGGGTTCGACTCCCGGTATGGGAAGGCGAGCTACTCTTTGCTGCCCTCTTCAAACAGCCCGCACGTCTTCCTGCGTCAGAAGCCTTTTTTGGTCAGCAGTCGAGCTACAGAAACCTGATAGGCCGAGGTTGTGTCCCCACCCCACCGCGCCTTCGATAGCTCAGCTGGTAGAGCGGAGGGCTGTAGGAGGAGCGTTGGCCGTCCTTAGGTCGCTGGTTGAGGCTCGAAGGAGGTCGTTTTTCACGCGCCCGGCATTTTTTGGGCCGGCCTTCTCAAAACGGCAAGCAGAGCTTGACTTCACAGTCCGTGGCGGTGAGAGCGTTGAATCCTAACCACTAGACCACCAGGGAAGGGCTGGTCGGCTGCTGGCTTGTTAATAGCATGAGAAGCAGCAAACAGCACAGGCCTCCAGCCAGGAAGGAGGAATCTACGGAGGGAGCGGCGTGCCGGCAGTGCTGGGTATAGGAAGCACCAGGGAGGAACCGTGCAACCTCCCCAGGGTTACCCAGGCTGGTACCGACTTCCACCTCTCTGCAATGGTTCCCCACTTCCTTCCAGCAAACTAGGGCCTGCATGGGAGGGCCTAGTTTTAGCTAATTTATTTCAAAGACATTTTAAGTTACACTTTAAAGAGGATACCCATTTTATGGACAACGGATGACGGTGCTCTTAAGAGACTAGTTTCTTCCCCGACGTGCCGTAGGCGAAGGGGGGAGACTATGTGACACTGTCACACAAGAGGCATATTTTACCGCTCTATTTATTGCAATGATTGTATGTATAATCGAGGTTTAACTGGTTTACATGTTTTCGTAAGTCCATTTTATTCCTCTTAACATTTTAGTGTGTATGTCTTTAAGCAATGTATGGTTGGCCTGTCATGTGACCGGTAGCATGACAGGAAGCAGGAACTGTATAAAGACAGCAGCATGCCAAACAAACAGGGAGTCACTAAACAGAGCTTGCAGGGTTGCGGAGTTTCCAAACCGTGGACTTACCTTTCCAGTCACAACTTTGCAACCGATTGGATTATCACTTCTCGTGGACTGTATATACACTGTCAAAGTGTCAAAAGTGAAGGAACTTATTCTCTTTTAGTACTTTATTGCAGTCCTTTGGACTGAAAGCTTTGGGTTAACTGCAGATCAAGAGGTCACTGTTTGAAGTCTGGGTGCCACCTTTAGACAGCTTTGAGCTAACCAAAAGTTTGTCTTCAAAGTCAGGCTGTCATTGTCTGATATTGTCACATGGAAAGAAGTCATTTTCCTTCATTGGTTTATTGCAGTGTGCCCCATCGGGGTACAGCGCGGTGGTAGAGCCCCTGATTGCAGATTAAGAGGTCCCTGGGTCAAATTTGGGTTCCCCCTTTGGACTGGAAGCTCTGCACTCTGAATCCAGCGATCCAAGTTCAAATCTTGGTGGGACCTGCTTTTGCCACGAATGTGCGCAGGGCCCGGTCCGAAAAAAAAACTTTTTACAGCAGTGGGCCCCCCAAAAAGGTCACGTACCAAGTGTCACTCCGTACCGTAAACGGCGCAGTCTGTCTCGTTCGGGAAGTGAGCCCGCTTGGAGAATGCAGGCGTCGATCCAGCTGCCTCTCGCACGCTAAGCGAACGCTCTACCATTTGAGCTAATTCCCCCCACTGTGGAAGAAAGAATCATCTCCACCTCAGGTCCGCCACCGTTTTATAAATCCATTCAAAGGCCCACTTTCAAGTTGAATAGTTTTATCAGTTTTAGGTAATCTAGGTGCTGTAGCGAGCGTTTTTTTGTTTGTTTGTTTGTTTGTTTGTTGGATTTTTGACACAAGTGCAGATTTCTGGATGCTCCCTGCATTTAAAGCCGCGGGAACAGCGATGCTGAAGGTCAGACAGCGGATCGAGGGCAGTGTGAGTTGACTCGTTAGTCTAGGGGTATGGTTCTTGCTTTGGGTGTTAGAGGTACCGGGTTCAAATCCCAGGCGAACCCTTGGTTAGGCTTGGTCCTGAAGCTCATCTCTCTGTTCAGGGTCATGAGCAATCAGCAAGCTTTGGGGAAATCGGACCAAAGTTTAGTCGGTGTCAGCGCCGTTGGTTAGAGCGTGGCGCTAATAACGCCAAGGCCGCGGGTTCGATCCCCGTGCGGGCCAGCTTGTTTTCGCATCTCTGTTATCGCAACTCTGCTCTTCTCGCAAAGTGACCGGTGGGCGCACGTAAACCCCTGCTGACTAAAGGATCGGCGGACTTGGCCGAAATAGCTCAGTTGGGAGAGCGTTAGACTGAAGATCTAAAGGTCCCTGGTTCGATCCCGGGTTTCGGCAGATGGTGCCTGCTTTTGTTTTTCGGTCGAGGGTGGCCAATGACCAAAATTCACTTGGCTCCAACCCCGTGCTCTGACTGGGTCCCCATAGCCGCAACGCTATCTGCTTCACAGACGTCGGTCTGGGAGGTGGTCGTGGTTCCGTGGTGTAATGGTTAGCACTCTGGACTTTGAATCCAGCGATCCGAGTTCAAATCTCGGTGGAACCTGCGGGCCTTCTTGTGGCAGTTTATGGGGGAAAGACAGCAGGTGCTCGAGTTTTTTTTTTTGGCTGCTGACGTGCCGTAATAAATGTATTCTTTGCGGCCCTGTGAGCTGCGGCCCTGTGAGCTGCGGCTGCGCTTGCATGGTTCCATGGTGTAATGGTTAGCACTCTGGACTTTGAATCCAGCGATCCGAGTTCAACTCTCGGTGGGACCTGCCTTTTTTTTCTTTTTTATTGCCACGAATGTGCACAGGGCCTGGTCCGAAAAACCTTTTCGCAGCAGTGGGCCCCAAAATATCGCGTGGTGCTTCATACCGTAAACAGCGCAGCCTGTCTCGTTTGGGAAGCGAGCGCAAAAGGGCCGGAGCCCGCTTGGAGAATGCGGGCATCGATCCAGCTACCTCTCGCATGCTAAGCGAGCGCTCTACCATTTGAGCTAATTCCCCTGGCTGCAGCTGCAAGAATCTTCTTCGTCTTAGGTCCACCACCATGTTTTAAAGCCATCCAAAGGTCCCCTTTCAAGTTATTTAGTTTTATCAGTTTAAAGTTATCTACGTGCTTTAGCGAGTGTGCTTCAGCACGAGCCGGCTCGTTGGTCTAGGGGTATGATTCTCGCTTTGGGTGCGAGCGGTCCCGGGTTCAAATCCCGGACGAGCCCGTGGTTAGGCTTGTTCCTGAAGCTTTTCTGTCTTTTTAGGGTCATGAGCAATCGGAACATTTTGGAGAAATTGGGCAGACCCCCCCACTGAGCCTGGCTGGTTAGCTCAGTTGGTTAGAGCGTGGTGCTAATAACGCCAAGGTCGTGGGTTCGATCCCCGTACGGGCCATTTTTTGTTCGCTTATTTATTCATGTGTTTATTTATTTATTTACAGTTTTAGCTGGGGAAGACTCCAGTTTCCATATGGTCTAGCGGTCAGGATACCTGGTTTTCACCCAGGCGTCCCGGGTTCGACTCCCGGTATGGGAAGGCGAGCTACTCTTTGCTGCCCTCTTCAAACGGCCCGCACGTCTTCCTGCGTCAGAAGCCTTTTTTGGTCAGCAGTCGAGCTACAGAAACCTGATAGGCCGAGGTTGTGTCCCCACCCCACCGCGCCTTCGATAGCTCAGCTGGTAGAGCGGAGGGCTGTAGGAGGAGCGTTGGCCGTCCTTAGGTCGCTGGTTGAGGCTCGAAGGAGGTCGTTTTTCACGCGCCCGGCATTTTTTTGGGCCGGCCTTCTCAAAACGGCAAGCAGAGCTTGACTTCACAGTCCGTGGCGGTTAGAGCGTTGAATCCTAACCACTAGACCACCAGGGAAGGGCTGGTCGGCTGCTGGCTTGTTAATAGCATGAGAAGCAGCAAACAGCACAGGCCTCGGTCACGTCGAAAACCAACAAGTCTGCCGCGAACACGCGGCAAGCTTGCCGGTGGGCCAGTGGCGCAATGGATAACGCGTCTGACTACGGATCAGAAGATTCTAGGTTCGACTCCTGGCTGGCTCGCTCTGTGATTTTTGTGTAAAGCAGTGTAGTTTTGATGTCATGGGCTTGCCAATGTGTTGCCTTATTCCTAAGTGCCACCCGGGCATTAAGAAACGGTTGTAAACGAAATGAAACCGAACTAGCCAATGATCAGCAACTTATCCGATTAAAACCCCGTCTCCGTTTCAGTGGCAATCTCATGATTTGTCATTTTTGTACCTTGACTGAGCGGCGTAGGCTGTTTATCCTTGAGAGGGCGGTTACAATGCAACACCACGCGTGTGTTTGAATGCATGACGTGCGTATTTATTTTTTTATTTTTAATTTTGCCTGGACAAGGCTTCATTGACCGGTTCCCATGTGGTCTAGCGGTCAGGATTCCTGGTTTTTACCCGGCTTCGACTCCCGGTATGGGAAAGGCGCTTCGGTCGCTCAGCTGGGAGAGGGGAGGACTGTGAGACAATCCTTAGGTCGCTGGTTCGACTCCGGCTGGAAGAAGGTCGTTTTTCACACGCCCACCCTTTTTTCTGGGCCGGCCTTCTCAAAGCTGCAGGCAGAGCTTGACTTCACAGACCACAGACTTCACGGTGAGAGCGCTTCCCATCTCCCCTTCCACACACCGGACTGACAGGACCACCATGATCATCCACCAGGGCTTGCTGTACCGACGGCTCAAGAGCGAGGACGGCCGGCACCGACTGCAGCTCGTCCTTCCAAAGGCCTTGATCCAACGAACGCTACAGAGCCTCCACAGCAGGACAGCGGAGCGACATCACGGACGACTGAAAACTCTTCTCCGCATCCTGGAGGACGCCTGGTGGCCAGCGGTCCGCAAGGATGTCTGGCGGTATGTGGGAAGCGGTGGAATGTGTACCATCATCAACCAAAGCAAAGAACCATCTCTTCAACCTGCACCAACACCAACCCTCAAGCCAGGAAGGAGGAATCTACGGAGGGAGCGGCGTGCCGGCAGTGCTGGGTATAGGAAGCACCAGGGAGGAACCGGGCAACCTCCCCAGGGTTACCCAGGCTGGTACCGACTTCCACCTCTCTGCAATGGTTCCCCACTTCCTTCCAGCAAACTAGGGCCTGCATGGGAGTGCCTAGTTTTAGCTAATTTATTTCAAAGACATTTTAAGTTACACTTTAAAGAGGATACCCATTTTATGGACAACGGATGACGGTGCTCTTAAGAGACTAGTTTCTTCCCCGACGTGCCGTAGGCGCAGGGGGGAGACTATGTGACACTGTCACACAAGAGGCATATTTTACCGCTCTATTTATTGCAATGATTGTATGTATAATCGAGTTTTAACTGGTTTACATGTGTTCGTAAGTCCATTTTATTCCTCTTAACATTTTAGTGTGTATGTCTTTAAGCAATGTATGGTTGGCCTGTCATGTGACCGGTCGCATGACAGGAAGCAGGAACTGTATAAAGACAGCAGCATGCCAAACAAACAGGGAGTCACTAAACAGCGCTTGCAGGGTTGCGGAGTTTCCAAACCGTGGACTTACCTTTCCAGTCACAACTTTGCAACCGATTGGATTATCACTTCTCGTGGACTGTATATACACTGGCAAAGTGTCAAAAGTGAAGGAACTTATTCTCTTTTAGTACTTTATTGCAGTCCTTTGGACTGAAAGCTTTGGGTTAACTGCAGATCAAGAGGTCACTGTTTGAAGTCTGGGTGCCACCTTTAGACAGCGTTGAGCTAACCAAAAGTTTGTCTTCAAAGTCAGGCTGTCATTGTCTGATATTGTCACATGGAAAGAAGTCATTTTCCTTCATTGGTTTATTGCAGTGTGCCCCATCGGGGTACAGCTCGGTGGTAGGGCTCCTGATTGCAGATTAAGAGGTCCCTGGGTCAAATTTGGGTTCCCCCTTTGGACTGGAAGCTCTGCACTCTGAATCCAGGCTTTTGCCACGAATGTGCGCAGGGCCCGGTCCGAAAAAAAACTTTTTACAGCAGTGGGCCCCCCAAAAAGGTCACGTACCAAGTGACGCTCCGTACCATAAACGGCACAGTCTGTCTCGTTCGGGAAGTGAGCCCGCTTGGAGAATGCAGGCGTCGATCCAGCTGCCTCTCGCACGCTAAGCGAACGCTCTACCATTTGAGCTAATTCCCCTGACTGCGGAAGAAAGAATCATCTCCACCTCAGGTCCGCCACCGTTTTATAAATCCATTCAAAGGCCCACTTTCAAGTTGAATAGTTTTATCAGTTTTAGGTAATCTAGGTGCTGTAGCGCGCGTTTTTTTGTTTGTTTGTTTGTTTGTTTGTTGGATTTTTGACACAAGTGCAGATTTCTGGATGCTCCCTGCATTTAAAGCCGCGTGAACAGCGATGCTGTAGGTCAGACAGCGGATCGAGGGCTGCGTGAGTTGACTCGTTAGTCTAGGGGTATGGTTCTTGCTTTGGGTGTTAGAGGTACCGGGTTCAAATCCCAGGCGATCCCTTGGTTAGGCTTGGTCCTGAAGCTCATCTCTCTGTTCAGGGTCATGAGCAATCAGCAAGCTTTGGGAAAATCGGAC
>VONZ01002747.1:0-38967 GCA_012976165.1 Labeo catla | reverse complement strand
TTGCTAGTCATGCTAAAATCATGCTAGTGACTTGCTAGTCATGTTAAAATCATGCTAGCGACTTGCTAGTCATGCTAAAATCATACTAACGACTTGCTAAAATCATGTTAGCGACTTGCTAGTCATGTTAAAATCATGCTAGCGACTTGCTAATCATGCTAAAATCATGCTAGGGACTTGCTAGTAATGCTAAAATCATGCTAGTGACTTGCTAGTAATGCTAAAATCATGCTAGTGACTTGCTAAAATCATGCTAGCGACTTGCTAGTCATGCTAGAATCATGTTGGCGACTTGCTAATCATGCTAAAACCATGTTAGCGACTTGCTTTCTATCATGCTAGCAATATGCTTTCTTTCTAATCTAATCTTTCTAACTAATCTTTCTTTCCTTTCTAACAAATCTTTCTTTTTTCTTTCGCTCTAACTAATCTTTCTTTTTTCTTTCTTTCTTTCTTTCTTCTTTTTCTTTCTTTCTAGCTAATCTTTCTTTTTTCTTTTTCTTTCTTTCTAACTAATCTTTCTTTTCTTTCTTGCTTACTTTTCTTTCTATCTAACTAATCTTTCTTTTTTCTTTTTTACTTTTCTTTCTTTCTTACTAATCTTTCTTTTTTCTTTTTTACTTTTCTTTCTTTCTTACTTTTCTTTCTTACTAATCTTTTTTCTTTCTTTCTAACTAATCTTTCTTTTTTATCTTTCTTCTTTCTTTCTAACTAATGTTTCTTTCTTTCTAACTAATCTTTCTTTCTTTTTCTTTCTAACTAATTTTTCTTTTTTTCTTTATTTATATCTATCTAGCCTATCTATCTTCAAACTTTATCAATCAAACTAAAACTATTTCAAACTAAAAACCTTTAAACTTTCTTTAAACTAAAAGCTTTTAAAACTACTTAAAACTTACTGGCTAGGCTTTCTCAAGCCAACTTAAAGTTTGCTAACAAACTTTTTATCTAGTTAATACTGATGTGTGTGTTGAGTTTCATGAAAATCTAAGCTTATTAAGTGCCCCAAAAACACAGGAAACAAATGTTAAAGTTTGACACGTTGCCATGGCAACAGAATTTAATATATCAACGACCCCTTTACAGATTCTCATCGGCCGTGTTTTGACATTATTCTGATGAAGTTTGAAGCAAATCGAGTAAAATTAAGAGGCTGATTTAAAAGCATTTTGAAAACGACACACTTCCTGATGCCAGTTGGTGGCGCTATAACTTTTACTCTCAATAGTCACATCTATGTGATCGGCATCATACAACGAACAAACTCCTGACGTTTCATCAGAATCAGACAATGTGTGCAATAGTTATTAGCCATTTCCTGTTTCTCATTTTTCGCCATAATTTCGTCGCCTCGCCACAGCCAAACCGTTCGAGATATCAAAAATCCCCTAGCAATTTTGCATCCCCAATGTCTTGAGGTCATGCTGACTGAGTTTGGCTGCCGTCGGAATAAAGGCCTCTGAGGAGTATATCAAATTCCAGAGCATGCGCTTTTTAAACAGCCTTGAATAGCTCACTTCCTGTTGGGTGGAGCCTTTGACATGAGTGTGAAAGTTGTTCGGCTCAATGAGATCTATATGTGTACTGAGTTTCATATGAATACGTGCAAGTATGTGTGAGCTATACATCAAGTTTTCTGACTGCGTTGCAGGGGGCGTCGTAGAGCCCCTGTGCCACGCCTGGGTCCCAGTCTCTGCGACGTCCTAATGGCCGCAGATTCCAATGTGTGTGCCAATTTTCAAGAGTTTTTGAGCATGTTAAGGGCCCCAAAACCACCAAAAACATTGAAAAAAAAATAATAATAATAATCCTTAGAAAAACAATAGGGCCTTCGCCCTTTTAGGGCTCGGGCCCTAATTAAAGCTGCAAGCAGCGATGAACGGGCCCTCGCACCCGGGCTCACCGCCGACCGGTGGCTTTAGGGAAACAGCGAACGGTGGGCACTATGCTTTTAACATAGTAAATTTAGGAGGAATATATCAAAGTCATTTAGATGTGCCAAACTTCCTGCTGCCAGCTGGTGGCGCTATGCCTATAACTGAATATTGGCATGTAGATGTCTTCAGGTCAGCGCTTTTATCAAACATATGAAGTTTGGTGCAGATTGAACATGGTATGCTTGAGTTAGTGTAAGACAAGTCATTTCCTGTTGCCAGCTGGTGGCGCTATAATTGTAATGGAATATTGGCCTTTAGATGTGTTCAGGCCAGGACTCTTATCGAACATATGAAGTTTGGGGCAGATCGGACATTCTATGGCTGAGTTACAACAACTTCCTGTTTCATGGCATTAATAGCATCCATTAGCACTTAGAAAGTGTTTCTAGCATATTTAGCACAATATGGCATATTTTGCTGTGCTTTTAATAGACCATCACAGTGTTAAACATGTCAGTTCCGGTTGCCAGCAGGCGGCGCTATGACTATAACCGAATATGGGCATGTAGATATCTTCAGGCCAGGACTCTTATCAAACATGTGAAGTTTGGGGCAGATTGGACATTGTTTGCAGGAATTGCAACAACTTCCTGTTTCATGGCTTTAACAAGATGCTTTAGCACTTAGTAAGTGTTGCTAGCATGTTTGAGTGTGTTTTTAGCAAGTTTAGCACTCAGTGGGTTATTTTAGTTTGTTGCTAATAGTTTATCACAGTGTTAAACGTCACTTCCTGTTGACAGTAGGTGGCGCTATGACTATAAGTGAATATTGTAACATAAATGTGTTCAGACCAGGACTCTTATCAAAAATGTTAAGTTTGGGGCAGATTGGACATTGCATGCCTGAGTTACAGTAACTTCCTGTTTCATTGTATTAATAACATGCTTTAACACTTAGCTAAGTGTTGCTAATATGTTATAGCATGTTTCTAGCATGTTGCTACCCTATTTAACACTTCCTGATATTTTTAAAATGTTGTTAGGCATCCACAACAGTATTAAACATTTGACTTCCTGTTGCCAGCAGGTGGCGCTATGACCATAACTGAATATGGGCATGGGCATGTGTTCAGGACCAGACTCTTATGAAACATGTTAAGTTTGGGGCAGATTGGACATTGTATGCCTGAGTTACAGTAACATCCTGTTTCATTGTATTATTAGCATGCTTTAGCATTTTAGCTAAGTGTTGCTAGCATGCTTTACTATGTTTGTAGCATGTTGAATATTAATTTTGGGTCAGATTGGACATTGTATGCATGAGTTACAGCAATTTTTCTTTGTATTAATATCATGCTTTAGCTCTTAGCTAAGTGTTGCTAGCATGTTTTAACATGATTCTAGCATGATGCTAGCCTATTTAAAACTTGCTAACACTTTTTAATATGTTGCTAGGAGTCCGTAACAGTGTTAAACATGTCACTTCCTGTTGTCAGGAGGTGGCGCTACAACTATAACTGAATATGGGCATGTATATATCTTCAGACCAGGACTCTTATCAAAGATGTGAAGTTTGGGGCATATTGGACATTGTTTACATGAATTACAAAAACTTCCTGTTTTATGTCTTTAACAACATGCTTTAGCATTAAGTAAGTGTTGCTAGCATGTTTCAGTGTGTTTTTAACTACTTTAGCACTCAATGGCTTTTTAGTGTGTTGCTAATAGTGTATCACAGTGTTAAACATGTCAGTTCCTGTTGACAGTAGGTGGCGCTGTGACTATAACTGAATATTGGCACGTAAAAGTGTTCAGGCCAGGACTCTTATCAAACATATTAAGTTTGGGGCAGATTGGACATTGCATGCCTGAGTTACAGTAACTTCCTGTTTCATTGCATTAACAGCATGCTTTAGCACTTAGCTAAGTGTTGCTAACATGTTATAGCATGTTTCTAGCATGTTGCTACCCTATTCAACACTTGTTGATATTTTTAAAATGTTGCTAGGCATCCACAACAGTATTAAACATGTGACTTCCTGTTGCCAGCAGGTGGCGCTATGACTATAACTGAATACGGGCATGGGCATGTGTTCAGGCCAGGACTCTTATCAAACATGTTAAGTTTGGGGCAGATTGGACATTGTATGCCTGAGTTACAGTAACTTCCTGTTTCATTGTATTATTAGCATGCTTTAGCATATTAGCCTAGTGTTGCTAACATGCTTTACTATGTTTGTAGCATGTTGAATATTAAGTTTGGGGCAGATTGGACATTGTATGCATGAGTTACAGCAATTTTCTTTTTCTTTGTATTAATAGCATGCTTTAGCTTTTAGCTAAGTGTTACTAGCATGTTGTAGCATGATTGTAGCATGTTGTTAGCCTATTTAAAACTTGCTAATGCTTTTTAAGTCCGTAACAGTGGAGTCCGTAACAGTGTTAAACATGTCACTTCCTGTTGTCAGCAGGTGGCGCTATGACTATAACTGAATATGGGCACTGACATGTGTTCAGGACCGGACTCTTATCACACCTGTGAAGTTTGAGGCAGATCGGACATTGTTTGCTTAAGTTACAGCCACTTCCTTTTTCATGGCGACACGTCGAACTTTGTCAGGCCGCCACGGACACGCCCCTCGACGAAAACTCAAAATCTTCGCAATTTAACATCGCAAGGGCCTTATGATAACACTCAGCAAATTTGAAGATGATCGGATAAAAACTGTAGGAGGAGTTCGTTAAAGTACGAGGCCTGAAAATGGCAAAAACTGCACAAAAATCGTACAGGAAATTCAATATAACGGACTTCCTGTTGGGTTTAGGATGTTGTACCAGGAGACTTTTTTGTAGGTATTGGTGTGCTACACCTGTGTACTGAGTTTCGTACATGTACGTGAAACGTAGCTCGAGGCGCACTCCGTTGAAATTTTATAGGTGGCGCTATCGAGCCATTTTGCCACACCCACTTCTGAAACCAATATCAGATGTAAATTTTCACCAGGACTGATGCGTGTGCAAAGTTTCATGAGTTTTCGAGCATGTTTAGGCCCTCAAAAAGACTTTTTACTTTGGAGAAGAAGAAGAATAAACGGAGCAATTCCAATAGGATCCTCGCACTGCAGTGCTCGGGCCCTAATAAACAGAGCAATTCCAATAGGGTCCTCGCACTGCAGTGCTCGGGCCCTAATAATAATAATAATTAAAGCTGCAAGCAGCGATGAAAGGGCCCTCGCACCCGGGCTCACCGCCGATCGGAGGCCTTTAGATTAGACTGACCAAATATATTGTTGATTTCATGAAATCTGTAGGAGGAGTTTCTCACAGCGTAAAACATGTCACTTCCTGTTACCAGCAGGTGGCGCTATAACTATACCTGAATATGGTCATGGGTATGTGTTCAGGACCAGACTCTTATCAAACATGTGAAGTTTGGGGCAGATCAGATATTGTATATTGAGTTATAACAACTTCCTTTTTCATGGCGAATCATCGAAATTTGACAGGCCGCCACGGACATGCCCTCCAACGAAAACTCAAGATCTTTGCAATTTAACGTCACAAAGGGCTTTAGATTAGACTGACCAAATTTGGTGTTGATCTGAATAAATCTCTAGGAGGAGTTCGTTTTAATACGACGCCTGGAAATGGCAAAAATGACACAAAAATTGCTGAGAAAATTAAAAATAACTGACTTCCTGTTGGGTTTCGGATTTTGCTCCAAGACACTTTTTTGTGGGTATTGATGTGTTACATGTGTGTACCAAGTTTCATACATGTACGTGAAACGTAGCGGGAGGGGCACTTCATTGAACGTGAATAGGTGGCGCTATCGAGCCATTTTGCCACACCCACTTCTGGACCCTATATCAGACGTAAATTTTCGCCAGGTCTGATGCGTGTGCAGAGTTTCATGACTTTTCGGGCATGTTTAGGCCCTCAAAAATGCGATTGATTTTGGAGAAGAAGAAGAATAAAAATAATAATAATAAATATAGCTGCAAGCAGCGATGGGTGGGCCCTCGCCCCCAGCGCATGGGCAACCCTGGTGCCATCAGAAAAACGGTGCCCAGCGGGCACATGCATTGACAGTAACCCTGTGGCAGTTTGGATTAAAGGGTTACAGCAATGAAAGGGTTAAAAGCAAAATGCTTTTAAATCATTCTGATAGACTGAGAATGAGCTGAAATAGATTCCTTATCCTATGAGGTCATCTTGTGTACATTCTTGGTATTACAGTCATCATCTTCCAGTTTACATGTGTGATATTTTAAATGTTTTTGTGGCCTCTGAAAACATGATAACCATATTTCCTAAGAATGACTTGTTTTTCATATGTAAAACGTTGTGAAGAGTTATGATAATGCACTTTAAATGCACTCTGTCTATCTCTCTCTCTCTCTCTCTCTCTCTCTCTCTCACACACACAGAGCCACTTATTTACCCCGAGTCACACTTACACACACACATACACCTATCCCCCGACACAGAGTTAGAGTGAGAGAGTTAGAGTGAGATCAGATGTTGGATAGTTTTTTATTTTTCTATTTTTAGTTGACTATTTTATATTGATGGAAGTAAGCATTTATTTCTCAGAATGACTAGTTCTATGTATATAAAAAGTTTTGAAGTGTTTGGATGCTGCATTTTAAAATTACGGTTATGTCTTTTACTGCTACTTTAATAAATCACCATAAATCAACCGTTCAAGATATCCCAAATCCGCTCGCAATTTAACATCTTCAGTATGTTGGCATCATGTTGACAAAGTTTGGTGTGAACTACTTATTCCTGCTTGGAGGAGTATGAATTTATTTATAGCCTGATTTTTCCAAAAATCCACATTCAAATCAAAATAGCAGACTTCCTGTTGGGCGCAGCTAATGAATGCAAATTAGAAAGTTGTCCGGCTTGATGAGACCAATATACATACCGAGTTTGGTGTCTGTAGCTCAAACTAACCCCCCCACTTTTGACAAAAGGTGGCGCTATAGAGCGCTTCCTCCACGCCCATTTATGAGCCTTTGCCAGTGTCTAACTATCATTAATACTGATGTGTGTGTTGAGTTTCATGACAATCTAAGCTTATTAAGTGCCCCAAAAACACAGGAAAGAAATTTTAAAGTTTGACACGTTGCCATGGCAACAGCATTTAATGTATCAACGATCCCTTTACAGATTCTCATCAGCCGTGTTTTGACATTATTCTGATGAAGTTTGAAGCAAATCGGGTAAAAATAAGCATGTGATATCAAAGCAGTTTTAAAAGAGACACACTTCCTGTTGCCAGTTGGTGGCGCTATAACTTTGACTCCTAATAGTCACATCTATGTGATCGGCATCATACAACGAACAAACCTTTGAAGTTTCATTCGAATCAGACAATGTGTGCAGTAGTTATTAGCCATTTCCTGTTTCTCATTTCTCGCCATAATTTCAACGCCTCGCCACGACTAAACCGTTCGAGATATCAAAAATCCCCTCACAATTTTTCATCCCCAATGTCTTGAGATCAGGTTGACCAAGTTTGGTGGCAGTTGGGTAAAAAACCTAGGACTAGTATATCAAATTCCAGAGCATGCGTTTTTGACAAAACCCAGAATAACCAACTTCCTGTTGGGATTAGCTAATGACATAGAGTGCGAAAGTTGTTCAACTTGATGAGTTCTATATGTGTACTGAGTTTCATATGTGTACGTGCAAGTATGTGTGCTATATGACCCTCCAAATTCCAGGGGGCGCTGTAGAGTCCCCTTGCCACGCCCATGCACCAGTCTCTGCCCGGCCATAATGGCCGTGGATTCCAAGGTGTATGCCAATTTTCAAGAGTTCTTGAGCATGTTAAGGGCCCCAAAACGCCCCAAAACCTTGAAAAAAAAGAAAAATAATAAAGAAGAATTAAAGCTGCAAGCAGCGATGAAAGGGCCCTCGCACCCGGGCTCACCGCCGATCGGTGGCGCATGGTGGACACTATGCTTTTCACATAGTAAATTTAGGAGGAATATGTCAAAGTCATTAATATGTGCCAAACTTCCTGCTGCCAGCTGATGGCGCTATGTCTATACTGAATATTGACATGTAGATGTGTTCAGGCCAGCACTTTTGTCAAACATGTTCATATGATTGAACATGGCATGCTTGAGCTAGTGTAAGACATGACATATCTTGCTGCCAACAGGTGGCGCTATGATTATATCTGAATATTGGCCTTTAGGTGTCTTCAGGCCAGTACTCTTACCAAACATGTGAAGTCTGGGGCAGATCGGACATTGCATGTTTAAGATAGTGTAAAATAAGACATTTCCTGTTGCCAACAGGTGGCGCTATGATAATAACTGAATTTTGGCCTCTAGATGTGTTCAGGCCAGGACTCTTATCGAACGTGTGAAGTTTGGGGCAGATCGGACATTTTATGGCCGAGTTACAACATCTTGTATTTCGATGGCGAAACATCGAACTTTGTCAAGGAGCCACGGACACGCCCTCTAACGAAAACTCAAGATCTTCACAATTTAACATGGCAAAGGCCTTTAGAGTAGACTGACCAAATTTGGTGTTGATCTGAACAAATCTGTAGAAGGAGTTTGTTACAGAGTACAACATGTCACTTCCTGTTGTCAGTAGGTGGCGCTATGACTTATACTGAATATGACGATGGGCATGTGTTCAGGACCGGACTCTTATCAAACATGTGAAGTTTGGGGCAGATCAGACATTGTATGGCTGAGTTATAACAACTTCGTTTTTCATGGCGAATCATCGAAATTTGACAGGCCGCCACGGACACGCCCTCCAACGAAAACTCTAGATCTTCGCAATTTAACGTCACAAAGGGCTTTAGATTAGGCTGACCAAATTTGGTGTTGATCTGAAAAAATCTCTAGGAGGAGTTTGTTCAAGTATGACACTTGGAAATAGCAAAAATGACACAAAATTTGCCTGGAAAAATTAAAATAACTTACTTCCTGTTGGGATTTGGATTTCGTACCTGAAGACTTTTTTGTAGGTATTGGTGTGTTGCATGTGTGTGCCGATTTTCATACATGTATGTAAAACGTAGCTCGAGGCGCACTCCGCTGAAAGTGTATAGGTGGCGCTGTCGAGCCATTTTACCACACCCACTTCTGAAACCCATATCAGACGTAAATTTTCGCCAGTTCTGATGCGTGTGCAAAGTTTGGTGAGTTTTCGGGCATGTTTAGGCCCTCAAAAATGCGATTCATTTTGGAGAAGAATAATAATAATAATTAAAGCTGCAAGCAGCGATGAACGGGCCCTCGCACCCGGGCTCACCGCCGACCGGTGGCTTTAGGGAAACAGCGAACGGTGGGCACTATGCTTTTAACATAGTAAATTTAGGAGGAATATATCAAAGTCATTTAGATGTGCCAAACTTCATGCTGCCAGCTGGTGGCGCTATGCCTATAACTGAATATTGGCATGTAGACGTCTTCAGGTCAGCGCTTTTATCAAACATATGAAGTTTGGTGCAGATTGAACATGGTATGCTTGAGTTAGTGTAAGACAAGTCATTTCCTGTTGCCAGCTGGTGGCGCTATAATTGTAATGGAATATTGGCCTTTAGATGTGTTCAGGCCAGGACTCTTATCGAACATATGAAGTTTGGGGCAGATCGGACATTGTATGGCTGAGTTACAACAACTTCCTGTTTCATGGCATTAATAGGATGCATTAGCACTTAGAAAGTGTGTCTAGCATATTTAGCACAATATGGCATATTTTGCTGTGCTTTTAATAGACCATCACAGTCTTAAACATGTCACTTCCGGTTGCCAGCAGGTGGCGCTATGACTTTAACTGAATATGAGCATGTAGATATCTTCAGGCCAGGACTCTTATCAAACATGTGAAGTTTGGGGAAGATTGGACATTGTTTGCAGGAATTGCAACAACTTCCTGTTTCATGGCTTTAACAAGATGCTTTAGCACTTAGTAAGTGTTGCTAGCATGTTTGAGTGTGTTTTTAGCAAGTTTAGCACTCACTGGCTTATTTTTGTGTGTTGCTAATAGTGTATCACAGTGTTAAACATCACTTGCTGTTGACAGTAGGTGGCGCTATGACTATAATTGAATATTGTTATGTAAATGTGTTCAGACCAGGACTCTTATCAAACCTGTTAAGTTTGGGGCAGATTGGACATTGTATGCCTGAGTTACTGTAGCTTCCCGTTTCATTGCATTAATAACATGCTTTAGCACTTAGCTAAGTGTTGCTAACATGTTATAGCATGTTTCTAGCATGTTGCTACCCTATTTAACACTTGTTGATATTTCTAAAATGTTGCGTTCATTACAGAGTGCAACATCTCACTTCCTGTTGCCAGCAGGTGGAGCTATGACTATAACTGAATATGGGCATGGGCATGTGTTCAGGCCAGGACTCTTATCAAACATGTTAAGCTTGGGGCATATTGGATATTGTATGCCTGAGTTACAGTAATTTCCTGTTTCATTGTATTATTAGCATGCTTTAGCATTTTAGCTAAGTGTTGCTAGCATGCTTTACTATGTTTGTAGCATGTTGAATATTAAGTTTGGGTCAGATTGGACATTGTATGCATGAGTTACAGCAATTTGTCTTTGTATTAATATCATGCTTTAGCTCTTAGCTAAGTGTTGCTAGCATGTTTTAACATGATTCTAGCATGATCCTAGCCTATTTAAAACTTGCTAACGCTTTTTAATATGTTGCTAGGAGTCCGTAACACCGTTAAACATGTCACTTCCTGTTGTCAGGAGGTGGCGCTATAACTATAACTGAATATGGGCATGTATATATCTTCAGACCAGGACTCTTATCAAACATGTGAAGTTTGGGGCAGATTGGACATTGTTTACATGAATTACAACAACTTCCTGTTTTATGTCTTTAACAACATGCTTTAGCATTAAGTAAGTGTTGCTAGCATGTTTGAGTGTGTTTTTAACTACTTTAGCACTCAATGGCTTTTTAGTGTGTTGATAATAGTGTATCACAGTGTTAAACATGTCACTTCCTGTTGACAGTAGGTGGCGCTATGACTATAACTGAATATAGGCACGTAGTGTTCAGGCTAGAACTCTTATCAAACATATTAAGTTTGGGGCAGATTGGACATTGCATGCCTGAGTTACAGTAACTTCCTGTTTCATTGCATTAAGAGCATGCTTTAGCATTTAGCTAAGTGTCGCTAACATGTTTTAGCATGTTTCTAGCATGTTGCTACCCTATTTAACACGTGTTGATATTTTTAAAATGTTGCTAGGCATCCACAACAGTATTAAACATGTGACTTCCTGTTGCCAGCAGGTGGCGCTATTACTATAACTGAATACGGGCATGGGCATGTGTTCAGTCCAGGACTCTTATCAAACATGTCAAGTTTGGGGCAGATTGGACATTGTATGCCCGAGTTAAAGTAACTTCCTGTTTTATAGTATTATTAGCATGCTTTAGCATATTAGCTAAGTGTTGTTAGCATGCTTTACTATGTTCGTAGCATGTTGAATATTAAATTTGGGTCAGATTGGACATTGTGTGCATGAGTTACAGCAATTTTCTTTTTCTTTGTATTAATAGCATGCATTAGCTCTTAGCTAAGTGTTGCTAGCATGTTGTAGCATGACTGTAGCATGTTGCTAGCCTATTTAAAACTTGCTAATGCTTTTTAATATGTTGCTAGGAGTCCGTAACAGTGTTAAACATGTCACTTCCTGTTGTCATCAGGTGGCGCTATGACTATAACTGAATATGGGCACTGACATGTGTTCAGGACCAGACTCTTATCACACCTGTGAAGTTTGAGGCAGATCGGACATTGTTTGCCTGAGTTACAGCCACTTCCTTTTTCATGGCGACACGTCAAATTTTGTCAGGCCGCCACGGACACGCCCCTCGACGAAAACTCAAAAGCTTCGCAATTTAACATCGCAAGGGCCTTATGATAACACTCAGCAAATTTGAAGATGATCGGATAAAAACTGTAGGAGGAGTTCGTTAAAGTACGAGGCCTGAAAATGGCAAAAACTGCACAAAAATCGTACAGGAAATTCAATATAACGGACTTCCTGTTGGGTTTAGGATGTTGTACCAGGAGACTTTTTTGTAGGTATTGGTGTGCTACACCTGTGTACCGAGTTTCGTACATGTACGTGAAACGCAGCTCGAGGCGCACTCCGTTGAAATTTTATAGGTGGCGCTATCGAGCCATTTTGCCACACCCACTTCTGAAAACCATATCAGATGTAAATTTTCACCAGGACTGATGCGTGTGCAAAGTTTCATGAGTTTTCGAGCATGTTTAGGCCCTCAAAAAGACTTTTTACTTTGGAGAAGAAGAAGAAGAAGAAGAAGAAGAAGAAGAAGAAGAATAAACAGAGCAATTCCAATAGGGTCCTCGCACTGCAGTGCTCGGGCCCTAATAATAATAAACAGAACAATTCCAAGAGGGTCCTCGCACCACCGGTGCTCGGGCCCTAATAATTAAATCTGCAAGCAGCGATGAAAGGGCCCTCGCACCCGGGCTCACCGCCGATCAGTGGCGAAAGGTGGGCACTATGCTTTTCACATAGTAAATTTAAGAGGGAATTGTCAAAGTCATTTAGATGTGCCAAACTTCCTGCTGCCAGCTGGTGGCGCTATGCCTATAACTGAATATTGGCATTGGCATGAACTCTTATGTGTTCAGGCCAGCGCTTTTGTCAAACAAATGAAGTTTGGTGCAGATTGAACATGGCATGCTTGAGTTAGTGTAAGACATGACATATCCTTCTGCCAAGAGGTGGCACTATGATTATAACTGAATATTGGCCTTTAGATGTCTTCAGGTCAGGATTCTTACCAAACATGTGTAGTTTGGTGCAAATTGGACAATGCATGTTTAAGTTAGTGCAAAATAAGTCATTTCCTGTTGCCAGCAGGTGGTGCTATGATTATATTAGAATATTGGCCTTTAGATGTGTTCAGGCCAGGACTCTTATCGAACATGTGAAGTTTGGGGCAGATCGGACATTGTATGTCTGAGTTACAAGAACTTCTATTCCCATGGCGAAACATCAAACTTTGTCAGGCCGCCACAGACACGCCCTTCAACGAAAACTCAAGATCTTCACAATTTAACATCGCAAAGGCCTTTAGATTAGACTGACCAAATATAATGTTGATTTCATCAAATCTCTAGGAGGAGTTTCTCACAGAGTAAAACATGTCACTTCCTGTTGCCAGTAGGTGGCGCTATGACTAAAACTGAATATGACTATGGGCATGCGTTCAGGACTCTTATCAAACGTGTGAAGTTTGGGGCAGATCAGACTTTGTATGGCTGAGTTATAGCAACTTCCTTTTTCATGGCGAATCATCGAAATTTGACAGGCCGCCACGGACACGCCCTCTTGTGAAAACTCTAGATCTTCGCAATTTAACATCACAAGGGGCTTTAGATTAGACTGGCCAAATTTGGTGTTGATCTGAATAAATCTCTAGGAGGAGTTCGTTCAAGTACGATGCCTGGAAATGGCAAAAATGACACAAAATTTGCTGAGAAAATGAAAAATAACCGACTTCCTGTTACATGTGTGTACCGATTTTTGTAAACATACGTAAAATGTAGCTAGAGGCGCACTCCGTTGAATGTGTATAGGTGGCGCTATCAAGCCATTTTGCCACACCCACTTCTCAAACCTATATCAGACGTAAATTTTCGCCAGGTCTCACACACTTCCTGCTGCCAGTTGGTGGCACTATAACTTTGACTCATGATAGTCACATCTATGTGATCAGCATCATACAACGAAAAAACTCCTGAAGTTTCATCAGAATCAGACAATGTGTGCAATAGTTATTAGCCATTTCCTGTTTCTCATTTCTCGCCATAATTTCATCGCCTCGCCACGGCCAAACCATTCAAGATAACAAAAATCCCCTGGCAATTTAGCATCCTCAATGTCTTGAGGTCATGCTGACCGAGTTTGGTGGCCGTCGGAATAAAGGCCTCAGAGGAGTATATCAAATTCCAGAGCATGCGCTTTTTAAACAGCCTTGAATAGCTCACTTCCTGTTGGGATTAGCTAATGACATAGAGTGCTTGAGTTGTTCGGCTCAGTGAGATCTATATGTGTACTGAGTTTCATATGTATATGAATAGGGGCTGTAGAGCCCCTGTGCCACGCCCGGGTCCCAGTCTCTGCGGCGTCCTGATGACCGCAGATTCCAATGTGTGTGCCGATTTTCAAGAGTTTTTGAGCATGTTAAGGCCCCCAAAATGCCCCGTTTAGTCAAAAAAAAAATAATAAAAAAAATAATAATAATCTTAGGGGATCAATAGCCTTCGCCCTTTTAGGGCTCGGGCCCTAATAATAAAAATCCTAAGGAAAACAAATAATAAACGGAGCAATTCCAATAGGGTCCTCACCATGATTACTCGGGCCTAATAACGGAGCAATTCCAAAGGGTCCTCGCACCATCGGTTCGGGCCCTAATAATAATTATAAACGAGACAATTCCAAGAGGGTCCTCGCACCACCGGTGCTCGGGCCCTAATAATAATAATAATAATAATCGAGACAATTCAAGGGTCTCCACCACGTGCTCGGCCCTAATAATATCATGGAACATTCCAGAGAGGTCCTCGCCAGGTGCCCCAATAATAACGGAGTTAATTCAATAGGGTCCTCACACCATCGTGCTCGGGCCCTAATAACAGAATTCCAAGAGGGTCCTTGCACCACCGGTGCTCGGGCCCTAATGAGGCAGGAATGTCATGTGAAACATGATAGTGTACACAACAGTTACACAACAGCTACAATACAGTTTTTTTTTTTTTTCTTTTTTTAATGAAGTTAATCAGGGTTTAACGTGACAATATGCATTAATTACATTAAATGAGGAAAGTCTAATTATGAGGAAGCTCTTATTTGCTAAGGTCATGTTTATTGTTCTTCAGCCTGTCTCAAACAAACACATAATAGAGCTCCACCCCTTTCCAACAGACTGGGACAGAACAAACTTGTTTTTTAGGCCATGTGCAAACTGCTTTGCTGTGTGCTGTCTAAAATGGCTATGAACAATTTGATAAATAAAATCACCCACAGTACACACTTCAGGTCCAGAATCTTTCTGTCTGTCTATCTATCTATCTATCTATCTATCTATCTATCATTCTGCTTGTCTGTCCTTTTGTCTGCCTACATTTTTCATGGATGTCATTATATATATATATATATATATATGTATAGAGAGAGAGAGAGAGAGAGAGAGAGAGAGTTTCATTAAGCCATTGAAAGCCATAACATAACCATAACAACTTTATGGGGATTTCTTTATAACATTTTGATGTTTGCTTAGGGAAACACAGCCAAAGTAATCTGTGACATGTGCACTGTTCACTTTGCCAAAGATTTTAGGTGCATACCATTACCTTTTATAGAAATGTTCTTTCCAAAGGATTTCAGAATTTTGCTGTGTTATGGACATTTTATCAGGGCCTCCTATGAAGGTGTCCTAGTCTCCTGGTTGTTCAACCAGTGGAATGCAATGAAAAACACCTGTAGAAATAGCTCTCTGGCTGTCTTTTCTTTTTTAAGATAAGACAGCACTATCACCATACATTTTTCAGGAACACTTTACAATAACAGTACATGAATTGTCATGTACTAATACATACTTGTTATCATGTAACATATACTCTGTTAATATAAAGTTAATATGAACTAAGAATAACTTAAGGCATGTACTAATCAAGAACTGGCCTTAACTATGACATGAGTCATATGAATTTATGTGTGAATAACAACCACCTTGACTAGATGTCAGTACATGTTTGTTAGTTAATGTATTGCAGTTTTTCTCAGTTGTTTTGGTTCATTTCTTGAATCAGCCTTAACATTTGCAAGCCAGTGAATGCATTTCTTAAAACAGTTTGTCCAAACAGCACCACACAATGGATTAGTTGCAAAAGCGTGTAACTTGCTTACAGTTTTTTTCAATTGCTAACAAGCATTCAATACTGAAGCCACATTTTCAAAACCGTTCATACAGTCTCCATTGTCAACATGAATCTTGGCCAAACCATTGATATCAAGCCTAAAACTCACTCAGACCAACAAAACACTTCATACAGGTCTCAAAAGCACATTACAGTTTTTCTCAAATGCTAAAACACAAAAGACAATCCTCTAAACCAAATGACCAGTTGTCTAAACACATTTACTAAATCTAGCCATCATTTTCCAATATCATAAACACATTTCACATGAAGACACAATTCACAAAACACAATCCTCCGTTCTCATAAATCTAAACACATTTTTCCTTGCTAAAACACAAGTTGCAAAAGAACTCTGCTCATATTCTCAAATGAAAGCTCATGTGATGCAAAATGCTTGCCACAGTCAGCAATATTTGAACACAATGAACACACCTGGCGTCATTCATTACACACAACGACTCAAAATTGAAGACACTTGTTGCTAATGCTGTGACCACATGTATAAAAACAAGTTCAGAGTGCACAGTTTGCTGAAGATTCCAAACAAACACAATGGATGAAGGCAGAGTCAGGGGAAGAGGAATTCGAGTCAGAGGAGGGAGAAGAGCTGGCCATGGAAGAAGAGGAGCAGGCCAACAAGGAAGAGGAGTTCAAATCAGAGGAGGAAGAGGAGCAGGCCAACGAGGAAGAGGAGGAGGCCAACAAGGGAGAGGAGAAGGTCCAGGAGGGAGAGGAGAAGGTCCAGGAGGGAACAACCTCGCACCATCATTACGGACGAGATGCGAGCAACAGTCATTGACCATGTCATTGTCCATGGCATGACAATGGCTGAAGCAGGACTAAGAGTCCGTCCAAACCTGAGTAGGTTCACCGTGGCCACCATTATCAGGGCATTCAGACAACACAACAGGTATTGTACTCTATTGCTTTCTTTGTCACAATAGTTTTACAAGCCTGTGAAAGTGGTCTATTGGTTTCAAATCAGTTGTTATTGTAAAACATGTCAACTGACAACACGTTTCTTTCTTTAGAGTTGAAAGAATGCCACATAGAGGTGGGAGGGTTGCCATATTTACAGTGGCACAAGAAACCCTCATTGTGGATATGGTTCGTGAGAACAACCTCATCAGACTCCGGGATATCAGAGACAAAGTCATTGCCGATAATGTCAACTTTGAGAGCATTGATGATGTCAGCTTGGCCACAATAGACCGAGTTCTCCGGCGCCAAAAGATGCGGATGAAACAGGTCTATAGGGTTCCCTTTGAGCGCAACTCTGCGCGACACAAAGCATGCTGTCCTTGGGTCTTACAACACCCAATGTCTCCTCACCTTCCTAGAGGAGCTAAGAGACATCCTCCTGGACCGCCAACAACACCATCCTGGGCCCGCACATCACATTTATGTGATCATTTGGGACAATGTCCACTTCCACAGAACAAACCAAATCAGAGAGTGGTTCACCACCAACAGTAACCAGTTTTTAAATGTCTGTCTGCCACCCTACTCCCCTTTCCTGAACCCTATAGAGGAGTTCTTCTCATCGTGGAGATGGAAGGTTTATGACAGACAACCATACACTAGAGAGAACCTCCTAAGGGCAATGGAGCTGGCCTGTGTTGACATCCCAGTGGAGGCCTTCCAAGGATGGATTTACCATTCCAGGGCGTTTTTCCCGCGGTGCCTGGCAAGAGACAATATAGCCTGCGATGTGGATGAGGTGATGTGGCCCGATGCAGCTCAGCGACATGATGCCGCACAGTGATTGTGGTGTGAATAAAGTAAATAAAAAATAAAAAAAAACTTCACACCCTGATCATGTTTTCAAGAATACTGTTGTGTGCAATAGATTCTGTTTTTGCATTGAGTTGTGTTACAGTAGTGTACATGCAGTATTTTCTATAGATTTATACTCTTCATATGAAACTCACAAATCTAAATGCCTAATCCTCTGCAGAGATCTAAGAAGATCCGTTACTGTAAAGTTTCTAAAAATATGCATTGGCAGTTATGAAACAAAGAACCTTCTCACAAATTGAGCATTGTGTTTTCAATTGTTTTGCTGTAGTGTGTAATGATGTGTATAGTGTTTACATTTTTGAAAGCTTCAAGCTGCTCTTTTGGTGTGAAAGTTTGAGTTTTGAAGTGAGAAGGTGTGGTTGTGTTTATGTAGCTTTAGAAAAGGGTGTTGTGTTTAGACATTGGGGAACATGGAGGAAACGTTTGTGAAATGTGTTTTAGCATTTGAGAAAAACTGTAAAATCAGAACAATGGCAAACTCTGTCCATTTCTGCAAGAATTATATTGAAATATAAAATCTTAGCAGAATATTTATTATGAAACTGAATAATTAATTATTCCAAAGACAACTCAGCAATTTCAGCTGAAAGCCAAGCCAGATATTTTTAGTCGTCTTCTTCTGTCTTTCTTTCTTTCTTTTTTGATAAATGGATGGCTTCGGAATGATTTTGTTTGGAAACATGGATCAAAGAAGAGACACTGGTGGAAAAAAAAAGAGTGGCAGAGAGAGGGTGAACTAGAACCCTCACAGTACTGAACATCCATTTTTTTAAAGTAATTTTTGCTTCAGGAATTTATATATATTTTTCCTACTTTTTATTTTTATAGTTTTTTTTTTTCCTTTTCCACAAGTAAATTTTGTAAGTGTTGATGGGTTTTTGTTTTTTGGTATGTTAAGATATAGGGGTGAAAATGCTGCTTTTCTTATTTATTCTTTGTGCTGTAATACAGTCAGTAAAAAGAAAAGATATTATTCTTATCCTATAATGAAATACTTATGTGACAAATCATTTAAATTTTAAAGATAAAAGTTCATAGTTTATGTAATGCTCCCTGTTGTTAGTATTTTTTTAGATCAGTGTGGTATGAATGAAATGTATGTTTTCTGAATGAGAACTGTTGCCAGTGTTATGGTGAAACAAGCTTATTTTGAAACATATATGAAGTGTTTTGTTGGTCTGAGTGAGTTTTGGAGGTGAGATATACAATTTGGCCAAGATTCATGTCGGTAATGCAGACTGTATGAACAGCTTTGAAAATGTGGCTTCAGTACTGAACAACACTTGTTAGCAATTGAAAAAAAAAAAACAGTAATAATAAATTCCTTAAGCAATAATTACATAAAAAAAAAAAAAAACATGCAGAGTTTTGCTTCAGCCCTAATCAAACACAGCTGAACAAGCTAATCAAGGTCTGAAAGGTTACTAGGAACATAGACATATATAAATACCTAGACGCCCCATTGGCCGCTCAACGGTATGTCAGCGTCGCCACCATATTGTGCAGGGCAACTCTCCATAACTCTCATATCAGTACAGGAGAAACGATACCTGAATCGTCTGCAGCTTGGGCATCTACAAACGATCGCACATCTATAAAAACAGATCTCAGGGTATTATCTTGCACAGGTAAGACTGAGCAGTTGTTTCTGCTTGTTTTTTGGTCACTTTGATGTTATATTGACGGCTTAATTGACAACCAGTGACACACTATTACAGTTTTTCTCAAATGCTAAAACACATTTCACAAACGTTTCCTCCATGTTCCCCAATGTCTAAACACAACACCCTTTTCTAAAGCTACATAAACACAACTACACCTTCTCACTTCAAAACTCAAACTTTCACACCAAAAGAGCAGCTCGAAGCTTTCAAAAATGTAAACACTATACAGATCATTACACACTACAGCAAAACAATTGAAAACACAATGCTCAATTTGTGAGAAGGTTCTTTGTTTCATAACTGCCAATGCATATTTTTAGAAACTTTACAGTAACGGATCTTCTTAGATCTCTGCAGAGGATTAGGCATTTAGATTTGTGAGTTTCATATGAAGAGTATAAATCTATAGAAAATACTGCATGTACACTACTGTAACACAACTCAATGCAAAAACAGAATCTATTGCACACAACAGTACTCTTGAAAACATGATCAGGGTGTGAAGTTTTTTTATTTACTTTATTCACACCACACACACACCACAATCACTGTGCGGCATCATGTCGCTGAGCTGCATCGGGCCACATCACCTCATCCACATCGCAGGCTATATTGTCTCTTGCCAGGCACCGCGGGAAAAACGCCCTGGAATGGCGAATCCATCCTTGGAAGGCCTCCACTGGGATGTCAACACAGACCAGCTCCATTGCCCTTAGGAGGTTCTCTCTAGTGTATGGTTGTCTGTCATAAACCTTCCATCTCCACGATGAGAAGAACTCCTCTATAGGGTTCAGGAAAGGGGAGTAGGGTGGCAGACAGACGTTTAAAAACTGGTTACTGTTGGTGGTGAACCACTCTCTGATTTGGTTTGTTCTGTGGAAGCGGACATTGTCCCAAATGATCACATAAATGTGATGTGCGGGCCCAGGATGGTGTTGTTGGCGGTCCAGGAGGATGTCTCTTAGCTCCTCTAGGAAGGTGAGGAGACGTTGGGTGTTGTAAGACCCAAGGACAGCATGCCGGTGGACAAGCCCCTCCGAACCCATGGCCGCACAAAGAGTAATATTACCCCCCCGTTGGCCAGGAACCTCAGTGATGGCTCTTTGGCCAATGATGTTATGGCCTCTTTGCCTTCGTTTCTGCAGGTTGAAGCCAGCCTCATCCAGGAAGAGGTACTCATGAGAAGTAATGTAGACCACTGAGCAACACAGTATGTCTACTAACTGTACTGTGAGCATGGATGTATACTTACTTGCACATACTCGTAACGTAGGTCTTTGTGTCGCGCAGAGTTGCGCTCAAAGGGAACCCTATAGACCTGTTTCATCCGCATCTTTTGGCACCGGAGAACTCGGTCTATTGTGGCCAAGCTGACATCATCAATGCTCTCAAAGTTGACATTATCGGCAATGACTTTGTCTCTGATCTCCCGGAGTCTGATGAGGTTGTTCTCACGAACCATATCCACAATGAGGGTTTCTTGTGCCGCTGTAAATATGGCAACCCTCCCACCTCTATGTGGCATTCTTTCAACTCTAAAGAAAGAAACGTGTTGTCAATTGACATGTTTTACAATAACAACTGATTTGAAACCAATAGACTACTTTCACAGGCTTGTAAAACTGTATTGTGACGAAGAAAGCAATAGAGTACAATACCTGTTGTGTTGTCTGAATGCCCTGATAATGGTGGCCACGGTGAACCTACTCAGGTTTGGATGGACTCTTAGTCCTGCTTCAGCCATTGTCATGCAATGGACAATGACATGGTCAATGACAGTTGCTCGCATCTCGTCCGCATCTCGTCTGATGGTGCGAGGTTGTCTTGCTCTCCCTCCTGGACCTTCTCCTCTCTCTTGTTGGCCTCCTCCTCTTCCTCCTCTGATTTGAACTCCTCTTCCTCATTGGCCTGCTCCTCTTCTTCCATGGCCAGCTCTTCTCCCTCCTCTGACTCGAATTCCTCTTTCCCTGACTCTGCCTTCATCCATTGTGTTTGTTTGGAATCTTCAGCAAACTGTACACTCTGAACTTGCCTTTATACATGTGGTCACAGCATTAGCAACAAGTGTCTTCAATTTTGAGTCGTTGTGTGTAATGAATGACGCCAGGTGTGTTCATTGTGTTCAAATATTGCTGACTGTGGCAAGCATTTTGCATCACATGAGCTTTCATTTGAGAATATGAGCAGAGTTCTTTTGCAACTTGTGTTTAGCAAGGAAAAATGTGTTTAGATTCATGAGAACGGAGGATTGTGTTTTGTGAATTGTGTCTTCATGTGAAATGTGTTCATGATATTGGAAAATGATGGCTAGATTTAGTAAATGTGTTTAGACAACTGGTCATTTGGTTTAGAGGATTGTCTTTTGTGTTTTAGCATTTGAGAAAAACTGTAATAGCTAGCAATCGCTAGTTAGTTGTAAAATAGTTATAAGAAATCATGAAGTTTAAATGAATTTCATTAGGTTTTAACTTATATTGTAGTTTATATCAGAAACTAAATTGTGTTATGAGCACAATATGTACAGTGAGCACTTTGACAAGACAATGTCAGACTGTCATGATTAGGGATGGAGCTAAAGTATCTCTCTTTAATTTCACTACTCATTTACAAAGAGTAAGTTTATCATCACTACATTATAAGGAATTGATAGCTTATCATATTAAACTGTGGACTGATTATTTTTTTCCTTTTTAGCCAATCGCAAACACAACACAAGCCTACAGGAAAGCTGAAGAAAACCTGTCAGTGGACTCTTCTCTGCATTTCCAAGAGACTAAACCTCCTTAGCCTAATGTTGTGTTTTTACAAGTTAAAGCCCTGTACAAGTTAATGTTTTTGTCAAATATTTAAATATAACCAGTTTCTTCAGTCAGACTTCAGACTGCATGTAAAATTATTTACACAGATTGTTTAATGCTGATCATGACTTTCGGAATTTGAAGATTAGGGCCAATTTAACTTATTTTGTCTTCTGGGAAAATGTAAATATCTTTGGTAGCTTCAGTGCTAAGGGCAGTGCTACGTAAAAAAAATAAATAAATAAAAAAAATAAATAATAATTAGGCAAAATAAGTACATATCTCTATTCTGTAATGTATGTTTATGTAACGGAGACTCATGGGAAGCGTAAGAGATCCAAGTGCGAGCTTTATTTGAACACAGAGTAGTCAGACAGGCAGGGTCAATCTCCAAACAATCCGTGAAACATAGGCAAGACAAAACGTAATCCAATAAAACAGGCAATAAGTCCAAATACCGGTGAGCAATCCAAATGAGCAAAATAAACAAGGCTATGAAAACTAGGCTAAACTATGGCAGTGGATCAAGACTATGACGTGAAACAAAACCGTGGCAAAAACAAGGTAATGAAACAAGAGAAAACGCTTAGTAGAGTCCGCACAGCAAAACAATACTTCGCAGCTTCCTGTTGGAAATGGCCTCCTTTTATTGCCACCAAACAGGAAGTAACCAACGAAGCAGCAGAGGGAGCAGCAACAGGCAGTCAGTGGGTGAGGGCTCCCTCTGCTGGCATGGCGTTACAGTTTAATAATTATTACGCAGATACTGTTAAACTGTTAAACTGTACTTTTCACTATTATTTAATTTAATTTAATTTATAATTTACTATTAATTTATTTTTAATTATTGTCTATTCTGTATATATTACATATTCTACTTGCTATTATTATTATTATTGTTATTCGTTTACTTATTGTGGTATTATACATATAATGTTTGTTATTATAAATCTATTATATTACTCATGTTATTGTACTGTTGTACTTGCTATTTTATTATATTATTCACTTTACTACAACATGTACTACATATACTTTTTTTAATATTACAGATATCACTTTACTATATTTTTACTGTGCGCTGTATCAGTGCATAACATTTTACCACTGTAACTAAGTATTACTGGATCCATAAAGGATGATCAGTTACATTCGTTATTGTTTGTTGTGGAGTTTCTATCTGCGTAGAGTGCTATGAAAATAGAAAGCAGACTACCAAAATCACTTTGATTTGTATTTGCTGGTTGTATTCCATTTTCTCAATGATGGTAAATTATTATATTATTATTAAATATGTATTTGATTTTTCTCAGTATTTCAAAGGGAATGAGCTGTGTTCTGACCTGAAGCACAAGAAAAGCTAAAATGTTGGGGTTGAAGACAGAGAAAGCAATGAAAAAAATGTTTTTAACTTATTGTACATTAAAATTACATTACATGTATATGTCACAGTTACATTACATTAATATTAGAACTGTTAAAAAAAAAACAACAACAACCAAATCAACAAGTGTGACAAGTGTGAGCTTTCAAAATTTCTTATGAAAATTAATTTCCAAGCCTAATTAAATAACTGGAGTTATTTTCAACTCCATGTAGATCAAAATCCACTGAAATCAGCTGATAAATATAAACGTTATTGTGTTTTTGTGCAGAAAAAAATGCAGCTCCCCTGTTTACCTCCGTTTTTTTTAAGGCTGTCTTGCCTTGACCAATATGACGGACACACTGACGTATCGCAGCAATGGACCAAAGCGGCCAATGAGGCATCTACGTATTTATATATGTCTATGACTAGGAAGCTATAGGCAGGTGAGTTTTATTAGGGTTGGAGCTGAACTTTGCAGGGCTGTGGCTCTCCAGGACCAGAGTTTGCCACCTCTGGTCTAGTACAATGAGGTACTGTATGTGCAGTTTTGGAGTCCCCTTTTTGTGTAGAGTTTGTATGTTTTCTCCATGTTAATGTAGGTTTCTTCCGGGTTTTTCCCACAATCCAAAGACATACAAGACATGTGAACTGGAGACTGTAAATGAGTGTGAATATGAATGTGTGCATGTTTGTAATCCCTGTGATGGACTGGCCATCTGTCCAGAATACATGGATGGGTGGATGTACAGTGCTGTGAGGGTTCTAGTCCTCCGTTTCTGCCACTCTTTCCGTTTTCTTTCCGCACAGATGTGTCTTTTTTGATCCATGTTTCCAAACAGAATCATTCTGAAACCACCCATCCCATTGGTTTATCAAAAGATCACAGAGAGAAAGACATACAAACACACACACACACACACACTAAAAATAGGACATCTGGCTTGGCTATCAGCTGAAATTGCAGTTAGTTGTGTTTTGAAAAATTATTATTATTAAATTTCATAGTAAATATTCTGCTAATATTTTATATTTCAATATAATTTCTTCAGAAATTGACAATTTGCCATCATTCTGGTTTGAATGTGATTTTATCAGTTTTGAAAGCAGTGCAGCAGCATTTGAAAAATGTGCAAGAAGTTGTAGTGTTTTGCAGAGAATTAGCATAGACTTCAGTTTTGCTGAATGTGTGAACAGTATTGAAAATGTGGCTTCAGTAATTATGCTTGGTAGCAACTGAAAAAAAAAAAAACTATAAAATCATATACTATAAAACGATTACAGTTTTTTTTTTCTTTTTTCTTTTTTTAAATTCTGAAAAATGTTCGGAAATTCACAGTAAATAACAGAAGTTGTCCCAAGAGGACTAAAAATCTAATCCAGTGGTTTTACAATCCTGGTCCTGGGGTCCCACTGCTCTGCACCTTATTTCACATCTGATTCAGATCATCAGCTCATTAGGAGAGAGATCCATGTACTGAACTGAGTTTGTCAGATAAGAGAGACATACAAAATGTGCAGAGCAGTGGGTCCCCAGGACCAGGATTAAAAACCACTGATCTAAACAATCAACAATCATAAAACAACCCTTTATAAGTGTATTGACAGTAACTTTTTCCCCCAGCTTCTCTGAAGGAGAGGCCATGATACATGGTCAATTTGGGTAACTCTGATTTTATCCGAAATTTATTTGCACCTTCTACCTCTCGTTCCACCCTTTCCACCCTTTCTGGCCTTTTGCCACTTCATCTATGTCCATGTGTTCTAACAGTTTCTGCTCTTGCTTCTTCCACTACACCAATGCCCTCCCCTCTCTCTTCTCCCTTTCTTTCTCCTCTTTTCTTTTATCACATCCTCCTCTCTTCTCATCTCTTTCTATCTATTCCACTCTTCCTTTTCTCTCTCATTACACTCCTTTCTCCAAAACTAATAAAAGAAGCTACAATTGCTTTTTTAAATATATTTTAAGGTATTGGCTGTGTCACAATTGCCAGCTGGAGTGCTCATGAATTCCACTAGAGGGCACTCCACCCCGCACTCTGGCCATTGTTTTCTGGACTCCATTTCCCATGTGTTCCTTGCCCCTCATGTGATCATGTCATGTGCTACCCTCGTCTGTGTGTTATGTTCTGATTGGTTCTTAGGTTGCATGTCGTCATGTTTTAATTGGTTCCTTGGTTGCATGCAGTTGGTTTTGTCATGTGTTCTCCTTGTCTTGTTTAAAAGCTGCTCATTCTGACATTTAGATCACTGATTATGTATAGTCTGTAATGTTCTCTTGTTTAGCCCTTCCTAGTTTTCTAGTTCCCTTGTTTCCTAGTTTCCTTGTTTCCTGGCCTTCGTATTTTGATCCTTGAACTGTTTCCTTGTTTTTTGATTGTTTGCTGCCTGCCCTGACCATTCCCTTCTTGTGGATTATTCTCTTGGATTATTCTTGGATTATACTGTTTGCTGGTGCTCAACCATGCCTGTTTTCACCTCGTTTGTAAATAAAAGCCTTGCATTTGGATCCCCAACTCTGTTGTCACGACTTCCATGTTACAGGTTTGTTGTAACTATTATGAAAACATTTGAGAGGTTTGTGCACAGTGTTTTGAGAAAATTATTTGCATGATTTGAAATTTGTATGAAATGAATAAATAAGTAAAATCTGTTTAAGACAATTACAAAGTGTACACAGATTGCTGTGTTAACTGTTTTGAGAACATTGACTTGAATTTGGAGAAATGTGTCAAAATCGATTGAGCAAAATTGTACACTAACATCAATTCATTCAAAAACCAAACTATGCAAGATGCATGTTTCAAATCACCTTTGTTGCTGAAATAATTACAGTAATACGGGCAATATACATCGATTAGCCATAACATTATGACCACCTTCCTAATATTGTGTTGGTCCCCCTTTTTGCTGCCAAAACAGCCTTGACCCATCGAGGCATGGACTCCACTAGACCCCTGAAGGTGTGCTGTGGTTTCTGGCACCAAGATGTTCGCAACAGATCATTTAAGTCCAGTAAGCTGCGAGGTGAGGCCTCCATAGATCGGACTTGTTCGTTCGGCACACTCAGTTGAATTGACATCTGGGGACTTTGGAGGCTAAGTCAACACCTCAAACTCACTGTTGTGCTCCTCAAACCATTCCTGAACCATTCCTGCTTTGTGGCAAGGCCACTGATCTATAGATAATGACTGGATCACTCATTGTGTTCTAAACTTCCGTTAGGCAGTGAAACCACCGGATGTGTTGGATCCGCCATCTTACTATTCCGTACCAGCAGAGAGCAACATTGAGTCACAGCCAAACCACTGACCTAAAATCACCCGATTTGAGGCGTATCACTTACACAGGATTAGTTTAGGATATGTGTATGTTAATTAATTTTTACTTAAGATGCTATCTGCAATGTTTATGGTCTTTTTGGCCAGGATAAGCAATATATTGAAATCGTTGCTGACACAGGTAACTGATCCAACCCAAAATATTTTTCTCGTGTTAGTATCTGAAATTGATTAGAATATACAATAAATAATACAGTGCAAGCCTCTGTTACTATATTGCTCAATGTTGAGTGAGACTTTAGACAAAAACACTGACTTGTTAGATGATGTTTTCTCATTAAAATCATATAATTTCCTATTCATTCAATAGAATGTATGTGAATACTAGGGAATACCAATATGGCGGCTCAGTGGCTTCAATTTTATGATGTCATAAGCAATCCAGTTCTCTATTATAGATCAGTGGGCAAGGCGCATTATCCTGCTGAAAGAGGCCACAGCCACTAGGGAATACCATTTCCATGAAAGGGTGTATATGATCTGCAACAATGGTAAGGTAGGTGGTACGTGTCAAAGTAACATCCACATGGATGACGCGAGCAGATCATGGAGTAGTCGTCTTTTTTTGAGCTCCTCTCCGCTGGTGCTTTAATTTGAATATTTTCACTACTAAAGTACCATCAGTTCACTTTAGTGTCCATAATGACTCTCTGAAAGCTACCTTGTCTTAGTTGTTTTGAATATGTTGTGTTAAATAAGGTCCTCGAGGAAGATTTTCGTTGTTTCGTTAACTCATTCTGTGTCTGAAAATGGCGTCGAAGAAATCTTCAAAAGCCGTTGCAGCTATGAAGGAGGACACCAAATCAAATGACTCTATTTCACAGGGTAATGTGAACGTGATACTTGCTGCAATCGGTTCCCAAGGAGATGAGTTGAAAAAGTTAATAGAGGACAAGATGACAGCTCTCAGTGGCCGCTTGGATGCGTTAGATGCCACGGTGGTTAACCTGCAGTCAGAACAGGCCGGCGTCAAACAAAAAATTGGAGGGATGCTCTCGCAGGCTGAATCTCAAATTTGTGGGAATAATGGAAGGAGAAGAGCGGGGACGCCCCTCGGTGTTTATTTCGGACAACTTCCCCAAACCGGTGAAAACTAAACGAGCGCACCTGGCACTGTTACCCAAGCCATCTGAAGGCCAGAGACCTCGCACCATTATCGCACGGATCCACAATGATCGGGACAAGGATTTAATCCTTCGTCGGGAAAAGTTTCCTCTGGAATATAAAGGAAAGCGGATTTACATCTTCCCTGACTATACTCCGGAGGTAGCCGCGCGTCGGCATGCCTTCAGTTCAGTCACGAAAGTTCTATGAGAGGCCGGGTTGAAATGGGCATTGCGTTTTCCAGTGAAACTGATGCTGCATCACAACGGTTGGGAGTTTTCTTTTGAATCTCCAGAAGAGGCAAAGAAGTTTGTGGGTAACTTGTCGAATGATTCAGCGTAGGTTCTACGTGTGACTTTACTTAGCTTGGCCTGAGTATTTACCTCAACTAACAGAAGTGGACTTTGGTATATTTTGTTTATTTTTCACTGTGGTATGTGATTCAGTAACTATTTATGTGCGCGGCGAGGATCAGAAGTTTTTTTTTTATGCCTTGTGTGTTTTTCCTGTGTTTTTGCTATTCTTTTGAGTTAAGGTAAGCCAATTTAGTCCCACTCTGCACTCTTGTCGTCTCCGAGAAGATGGGGAATACTTGCTGCCATAGTTCCTGGGGCAACTGTGGGGAGTTTGTGTTTTTATTTCTTGTTTTTTGTTGCACCAGATAATGTTTATTTATGCTACGATAACTATTGACTTTATGTTTATGTTTTTGATGACACGGTATGAGTGGCACTACTACTAATAGTTATAACAATGCCGAAGTGAATATTACATTTGTTAGTTGGAATGTAAGAGGAATGGGGCACCCAATTAAGAGGGGAAAAGTGTTTACACATTTAAAGTCATTGTCGGCTGATATTATTTTCCTTCAGGAAACCCATATTAGACCCAATGAACAAATGCGGCTGAGGGCAAGTTGGATTTCACAAGTTTATCAAGCCACTTTTTCCTCTAAAGCTAGAGGTGTGGCTATACTTTTTAAAAAATCTATTCCTTTCCGAATGCACTTTGCAGTGCCTGACCCTGCGGGAAGATATATTATTGTGTCTGGATTTATTAATAATTTCCCGATTACGTGTGTTAACGTGTACGGATCAAATATAGATGATCCGGGTTTTTTCCGAAAATTATTCAGGCTTATTCCAGACACGAACTCAACTAACGTAATAATTGGGGGAGACTTTAATTGCTATTTGGATCCTTATTTGGACCGTCGATCTTCACAAGCTCCTCCTTCTATTCAGTCGGTAGGTGTATTAAATAATTTAATAAAATCCATGAATCTTGTTGATGTATGGAGATTACTCAACCCGACTGCTCGTGATTATTCTTTTTTTTTCTTGCGTTCATAAATCGTATACACGTATTGACTACTTTATCATTGACTCGAAACTCATTCAGGGGGTGACTTATTCTAAATATCATAATATTCTCATTTCTGATCATTGCCCTATTTCGATGGGTCTGAAAATTTTGCTAACAAAGGCACAGTATTGCTGGCGTTTCAATCCTCATTTATTAATGGATAAACAATTTCAGTCTTACATATCTGAGTGTTTAGGCGAGTTTGTGGAGACCAATGACAAGAGGGACGTTTCAGACTCTTGTCTTTGGGAAACCTGTAAAGTAGTACTAAAGGGTCACATTATTGCATATGAATCCTCGTTGAGGAGGGAGAAGCGCAGGCGTCTGTCTGAGATAGAATCTATACTGCCGTCCTTAGAACAAGTATTTCGTGCATCTAAATCTCAGACTGACCTTAACGCTATTCTTAAGTTGAAATATGAATATAACTCTATTTTGAATGATCAGGTTTCTAATTTGTTAATTAAACTTAAACAGAAACAGTTTGAACTGGGTGATAAGGCAGATAAACTTCTTGCCAGGCAATTAAGAGGAGTGCAGACTAGCAGGGCAATACATCAGATTAAATCTCAGAATGGAACTTTGTTAACACATCCTAAAGAAATTAATAATTGTTTTGCCGAATTTTATAAGCATCTTTATTCTTCCAGCTGTTTAGAGCTGGATGATATAGGGTGCCAATTTCTTGATGCGGTAGACTTTCCAAAACTTAATGAATGTGCCAGAGAGGAATTAGAACCGTTCTCTCTCTGTGAAATTTTGGAGACGATAAATTTCTTCTTGAATGGCAAAGCCTCCGGCCCGGATGGGTTCAGTGTGGAATTTTATAAGGCCAATGCAAATGCAATCACCCCCTTGTTGCTTAGAATGATAAATAATTCGATTGAGAAGAAAAAATTTCCAGATTCTTTGTATGAGGCACATATATGTGTTCTGAAGAAAAAAGATAGAGATGTTACAGAACTATTAGTCTTCTCAGTTGTGATCAAAAAGTGATTGCCAAAATTTTGGCTACTCGTTTGAATAAACATGTGGCTTCGTTAATTCACTCAGACCAAACTGGCTTTGTCCCAGGAAGATTTTCATTTTTTAATTCACGTCGTCTGTTAAATATTTTGTACAGTAATCAGAGTAAGAGTTCTAAGGCAGCTTTTGACCGAATTGAATATAGCTATATGTATTCTGTGTTAGATCGCTTTGGTGAGAATTTTAAACTATTGATAAAAATGCTATATTCTTCCCCTAAATCTGCAATACTTACTAATTCGGATAAGTCTGCTTTCTTTCCTCTTCAGCGTGGCACACGTCAGGGATGTTGTTTAGGCCCACTGTTATTTGATTTAGCCCTAGAACCCCTGGCTATACATCTTCGTAATCATTCTGAGATAAGGGGTATTACATGTGGTCAGTCTGAGGTTAAGGTGTCCTTATATGCGGATGATTTACTTTTATATTTAGATGATCCTTCTTCTTCCTTGACATTTTTAATGGAATCACTTGAGGTTTTTGGTTCTTTCTCTGGTTATTCTGTCAGTTGGGAGAAAAGTGTATTCATGCCTTTGGGTGAGGGGTTGGATGCTCAGTTCCTGAGGTCATTACCTTTTAGAATTTCAGAGGATCACTTTACTTATTTGGGGTTAGTCATCCCTAAAAACTGTAAACATATTTTTAGTTTAAATTTCACAGAAGCCATTAATAAGTTAAAATTATCCATTGAAAAATGGAGGGTTCTTCCGTTATCTTTAATCGGTCGGGTCAATGCCATTAAAATGGTCTCTCTGCCTCACTTTTTTTATCTTTTTCAGAATTTGCCGGTGTATCTGCCACATTCTTTTTTTAAACAATTAGATTCTGTCATTTTGCCATTTATCTGGGGATACAAAGCACATAGAATTTCTAAGGCCCATTTGCAGAAGCCGAAAGAGTTAGGTGGTCTAGCGCTACCAGTGTTCCGTCATTATTACTGGGCCACTAATGCCAGGGCTATGATGTTTTGGCAGATGAGTGATCAAGCTGCTGACAGTTTGATGGATTCACTCAAGTGGTTATATATGGAGGCTCGGTCAGTTGTTGGTAGCTCCTTAGCCGCTATTCTTTTCTCTAAAACTGCATCGTTAAAGAAGTCACAACGTAAAAACTTTGTTGTGCGCAACTCCATTAGAATTCTGAATCAAATTAAGACTGCTTTGAATATTACATGTCCCCAGTACACCTGCCCATTTGCAATAATAATAATTTTTTGCCTGGCCAGTCGGACAAGGTATTCTCACTGTGGAGAGGTAAAGGACTATCCACAGTTTTATATAGATGGAAAATTTGCCACTTTTGAACACTTATATAAACTCTTTGATCTTTCCCAGTCACAATTTTTTCAATATCTACAGGTGCATCATTTTATAAAAAAAATATTTTATTGAGTTTCAGGAGTTACTGCAAGATCATGATTTGTATAATTTTTTGGGGCAATCTCCCATGGCCAAACATTTGGTGACACAGTTTGTTTCTTTGTTTGTCTCCTATTTTGCAGTGTCTTCAGATCACCTTAAAGTAGCTTGGGAAAGTGATACTGGACTTAATATTTTAAAGGAGATTTGGGAGGAGGGACTAAAACGAATTAATTCCTGCTCTATTAATGCAAGATTACAACTTATACAGTTTAAAGTGCTGCATAGGTTACATTACACTAAATCTAAACTCAATAAAATTTACCCTTCAGTTTCTGATAAAATTGATAAAATTTTGTGGTTCCTTCCTCACTTATCTTTTTAAGCATTGAAATTTATGTTGTTTGTTTATTTCACTCCATGTTTAATATTTTGTTTAAGTCTGATTAATATGGCTTTGTTTAAGGTGTGTGTCTTTCTCTGTATCTGGTGCATGTTCAGATATATGTTTTTTTTGTTTGGGTTTTTTTTTTTGTTTGTTTTGTTTTGTTTTTTGTTTTATACACATAAAGTTTGTGGGATTCTGGTTTGTTTTGTATTTTCAGAAAAACTGTTTGAAAATCTGTCATAAATAAAATATATATATTAAAAAAAAAAAACATCCACATGGATGGCAGGACCCAAGGTTTCCCAGCAGAACATTGCCCAAAGCATCACAATCCCTCCGCCGGCTTTCCTTCTTCCCATAGTGCATCCTGGTGCCATGTGTTCCCCAGGTAAGCGACGCACACACACCCAGCCATCCATGTAATGTGAAAGAAAATGTGATTCATCAGACCAGGCCACCTTCTTCCATTGCTCCGTGGTCCAGTTCTGATGCTCACGTGCCAACTGTTGGCGCTTTTGGCAATGGACATGGGTCAGCATGGGCACCCCGACTGGTCTGCAGCTATGTAGCTCCATACACAACAAACTGTGATGCACTGTGTATTCTGACACATTTCCATCAGAACCAGCATTTACTTCTTGAGCAATTTGAGCTACAGTAGCTTGTCTGTTGGAACAGACCACACAGGCCAGCCTTCGCTCCCCATGTGCATCAATAAGCTTTGGCTGCTCATGACCCTGTTGCCGTTCACCGCTGTTCCTTCTTTGGATCACTTTTGATAGATTTGATAGACTGTAGACTGGGAACACCCCACAAGAGCTGCAGTTTTGGAGAGGCTCTAACCCAGTCATTTAGCCATCACAATTCAGCCCTTGTCAAATTGTTAAGCTTGACATTTTTCCTGCTTCTAACACATCTTCTAACACACTTTGAGGACAAAATGTTCACCTGTATCCCACTAACAGGTGCTGTGATGAAGAGATAATCAGTGCTATTCACTTTACCTGTCAGTGGTCATTGTCACAGTGGGAACGAGACGAGAGACGAGCGGATCCATCTGCATACTTTTATTGAAGGGACGTGACATAGACATGGTCAGGCAGGCAGGGTCAAACAATGGCAAACAGGTATTTGGACAGCAAGGCGAAGAATAGTCCATAGAGCACGCGAGGGTCGATACAGCGGCGAACGTTATCCGTAAGGGGCTAGGCAAAAGAGTGGTCAGACAGGCGAGAGTTCCGATAGACAAAAACAAGGAAACTAGACACAGACTAACAAGGAATAACGCTTTGTATGAACGATGAACACAATTCAATACTCGGCGAAGAGTCACAGGAAGATTGGGGTATTTATACAGTCTCTGATTGGACCCGGGAGATGTGCAATGGCTGATGGGGAATGGAGTCCGGGGTGTAGTGCAACAGTCAGAGTGTGTAAACAGAGGGAGAGCGACATCTGGTGGTGAGCGGTCCGCAGCTCACCGACCAGATTCGTAACAGTCATGATGTTATGCCTGATCGGGTTATGTCTCCCTCATCTGTCTATCTTCTGATACATCTCTGATCAATCTGTGATTTTTTTTTCACATTTTCAAAACTGTTCATACATTCAGTAAACAGAAGTCTATGCTAAACAAACCCCAAATCATTTTTCATTGCTTTCAGACAAAATGCATTAAATTACCACATTTTTAGCACATTTTTCAAATGCTAGCACACTGGTTTCAAAACTGATAAAAAGCACATTCAAAGCAAAGCCATGGCAAAGTGTCCATTTCTGCAACTATATTGAAATATAAAATCTTAGCAGAATATTTACTATGAAATTGAATAATAATTATTCTAAACACAACTAACTGCAATTTTAGGTGAAAGCCAGGCCAGATGTCCTTTTTTTGACCAGTGGATCACAGGGATCCGTGCTGAAAAAAAAAAAAAAACAGCTAAAACCAGCCTAGGCTGGTTGACTGGTCTTAGTTGGTTTAAGCCTCCTTAAAACCAGCCTGCTAACCAGCCAATCAGCTTAGGCTGGTTTTAGCTGTTTTTTTTTTTTCAGCAGGGATGACAAACATGCATATTCACATTTACAGTCTCCAGTTCACCTGTCCTGTATGTTGTAGCAAAACAATTCAAAATGGAAATGTATATAAATACATCAGTATATTAGTACAATTAATTATGATTAATTACCATCATTTACATCAGCTGCCAGTAGTAACTGTAGCAGAATTAAATTGCCATCAGCTAATCTGTTCATCCATTGAACATTCAGGGTAATTTCACATCAGCTCTAAGAAATGATATTTTCTTGGCCACAGAAAATAACCATTTTTAAAGTGCTTGAGGATGTAGCTTGAATCGGAAAAGGGACAATATTTACAAGCGGTGAAAGAATCAGAAACTCATGTAATTTGTAATTTGATTGGGTGTTGATGCAAAACTACAAAAGATAGATATGCACAGATATCAACAGATAATATACACCATCTTTTAGATAATCAAAATATGAATTCATAGAGAACGAACATGGTGTTGGTGGAGTTATACTAGTGATCTATCATAACACATGCACGAAACAGTATACAGTCCGGGTTGCCATAGCAACCAGGGGCCTGGTGGGCCATTGGAGACGTCCCAGCACGCAGTGTGGTAAATTGGGTGAAGGGGTCTGTGATTATTATTTGTTAATCTAATGAATACTTGATTTGGTAAATCTAATGAACAACTGTGTGTCTGATTGGCCCAAATGCTACAATGTGCTTGGATTGTGTGAGAAACACAGAGAACTCAACACAGAAAGGGCTCCTGGAGCAGTGGGGACTCCTCCAATCTACACATGATTTTTTTTTTTTCTTTAATTTTGCTTTAGGAATTTATTAATTTAACTTTATTTATTTATTAGTTTGGGGCCAACTGAAAATATTACATGTGCATTTGATAATATGACAGATTACGGAGTTTTGTTTCTTGAGTTTGGACAAAACGTGCGTAAATGTTTGTGATTTGTGTAAAACCAATAATAGGAGCTACAATTAGTTTAGTGTACAAAAGTGTTCAGATCAGTGTGTAAACTGAGAATAGTGACTTGCGTTTGCAGAAATATGTCAAACTGATTGAAAAACTGTAATGAACATATCAGTGCCATCAGAATGTCAAGTGCTTGTGTCATTGTTCACAAACAAGATAATCAACATATCAGTGCCAACAGAACAACAAGTCCTTGTGTCATTGTTCACAAACAAGATACTCTGACAGTATTTCCTGATGCGACTATGGTTTTGATGACAATGAGTGATTTTTTTTTTCTTTGTGGCATATACCAAATTCATATTTACACATTACCCTATGAAGGGATATTGCAGTAGACTCTAAAACCAGCCTGCTAACCAGCCAATCAGCTTAGGCTGGTTTTAGCTGTTTTTTTTTTTTCAGCAGGGATGACAAACATGCATATTCACATTTACAGTCTCCAGTTCACCTGTCCTGTATGTTGTAGCAAAACAATTCAAAATGGAAATGTATATAAATACATCAGTATATTAGTACAATTAATTATGATTAATTACCATCATTTACATCAGCTGCCAGTAGTAACTGTAGCAGAATTAAATTGCCATCAGCTAATCTGTTCATCCATTGAACATTCAGGGTAATTTCACATCAGCTCTAAGAAATGATATTTTCTTGGCCACAGAAAATAACCATTTTTAAAGTGCTTGAGGATGTAGCTTGAATCGGAAAAGGGACAATATTTACAAGCGGTGAAAGAATCAGAAACTCATGTAATTTGTAATTTGATTGGGTGTTGATGCAAAACTACAAAAGATAGATATGCACAGATATCAACAGATAATATACACCATCTTTTAGATAATCAAAATATGAATTCATAGAGAACGAACATGGTGTTGGTGGAGTTATACTAGTGATCTATCATAACACATGCACGAAACAGTATACAGTCCGGGTTGCCATAGCAACCAGGGGCCTGGTGGGCCATTGGAGACGTCCCAGCACGAAATTTTCCAACAGGAAAATAGTTTGTCAATAACGCAAGAAGACAATAACAAACAGTTGATTTTTCATGTAACGAGTTCACACTTACTTAAAATAAACAGAGTAAAAAAGTATGCATATTTTGTGTGCTGTCCTGGGGTGGGGTGAGGAGATAGGGTGGTGGAAAAATGCTGGAAAACTGTCAAGGAGCAGAGGTAATAAGAATCAAGATGCCATGTGCATTTAATTATTGTGCAAATAGTAGACAATTGTATTTACTCTTTTTCATGTATATGCCAAAACATGCAATTTACCTATGTGAACAAGAAACTGTAGTATATTTTGAGCATAATGACATAGGCAATTGATAATGTAGACAACAGCAATTGTGACAAGTGTACACAATCAGTTGCATGAATGTACCAAAGTTTTTGCAACTTATTCAAAAGAATGAAAAATTGCTTTCATGATGTGCACACATAATTAGATGATGTGGAGGTTGAACAAGTAGTTTTCAGAATTTCAGTTGTGATCTGTGAAATGCACCAAAGTGACTGAGAAAAACTATAATGACTTATACCTAGATGTTTTGGAGGGTAAGACTATTCAACAGAGACCCAGTATAATATATTTTGATCAATATGATATAAGCAATTGATAATGCAGGAAACAGCAGACAACTGTGTATAATCAATTACATGAATGTACCAAACCATTTTTTAATTTGTTTAAAAAGAATGAGAAATTGCTTCTGTGATGTGCACAACTGACTATATGATGTAAGTTTGAACAAGTAGCTTTGAGAATTTCAGTTGTGATCTGAGAAATGTACCAAAGTGACTGAAAAAACTAATTAACACTTGGGGTAAGTTTTCAAATATGAATTTATATGACTCATGTTGTAGTTAAGGTTAATTACCCATTTTTCTTTTAATATAACTTGCATTTGATCAGTCTGTACTGATTACATGCTGTCAGCCTTCTGGATGAACGTATTCAAGATGAAAGGTATAAATCTTGATACAGTACACCCTGGCTTATTCGTACTTCTGTGGGATTTTGGAGGGCACTCGACTATTTCACCCAGCATTCCAGCTGCTATTCTAACCTCAGCAAGTTCAGATTTAGCTGCCTGGGCCAGACTGGAACAGTCAGCACAGCCCCTGGCACTGGAGAGCAGCGGGTGGCTTTGGAGAGTGGGTCTGCCTCTGGAGCCCATAGCATGCTGTTAACCACCCTAAATGCAGAGTATAAATAGAGAGCTTTGGTTAGCAGGCCCACAGGGTTAGGAAGGGTTCTAAGGAAAAGAACAGATGGAAAGGAAAAGAAAGTAGTGTAAAGAAGAGTAGCTAATCAGTGTAATACTTGATGTTACACAAAATTTTGGGTGCAGAACCATCAGAACCAGATCAAAATGACACTTTGTTTGTTTAGGTGCTGTTTTGGATGCTTAGAATGTACAGTGGTGTGCATTTGTGTACATATGTGTGTAAACAATATGTTACGTGTTTAGTGTGCCTGTCAGTCCTGTCCATTCATTGCTATTACAATGTCTGAATCAACCTGCCTGTCTGTTCTTCCATCATTATACAAATATAGTCTAGAGGATCTGCATATTTGAAAAGGATACAGGTATACACATATGGTGAATGAGTAGCCCCGTTTGACATTTGTTTACTGGCATGGTCCATAGATAACCAGTAAACAAATATCAAATGGGCCTCATTCAAGAAACTTCCCTAAATATATGAGTAAATATAAAGTAATTTGCATAATTTCCTGAAACCTCTCTGCAGGACTCACAAAGGGATCATAAAGCTCAGAATTTATAGTTTAACGTGTGTATGTTATTCCAGTATTTCCTGTATACTGTCACGAATCTGGTCGGTGTCCCGTTGTCCGCTCACCACCAGATATCACTCTCACCTCACCTACACACTCTGACTGTTGCACCACACTCCGGACTGCATCTCCCATCCTCCACCGCACTGATTGCGTCAGCCCCCATGACCAATCAGGCGTACTATAAAAGCCCCGGTCCTTCCCAGTGCACTTCACGGATTGTTGTATTGTTGTGTTTATTATTGTTATCGCTTCCTAGTTTCTAGCTCCGAGTCCCTAGTTCCCTGTGTTTTGTTTTTCCCGCCTGGTTATCTCGTTTGGACTGTCTAGCCGCCTGCCTTTGGATTATCGCTTGTCATTAAGGACTATTCTCTCGTCTCCCCTCTGACACTCCTGGTACTGTTGATTTGACCCTGCCTGTCCGACCATGTATCTGTCTCGTCCCGTTAATAAAAGCTCGCATGTGGATCCGCTCGCCTCTCGTCCTTCACTCCCGGTTACAGAACAATCCGTCACCACAGGATCCAGCAGCTTCACCCCCGGACATTCAGACATGGACACCGACAGAACTCTATGCAGAATCAAACAGAGATCCCACACCCTCGAACAGTATGCCAGTGAGTTTATTGCAATTTCTAAAAGTCAAGTAACAGCCATCTTTCCTGAGCCAGAGCCACTGCACAAGATGGCTGCCATGCCAGAGCCACTGCACAAGATGGCTGCCACGCCAGAGCCCCTCCACAAGATGGCCGCCGTCTCCAAGCCCCTCCACAAGATGGCCGCCGTCTCCAAGCCACTCCACAATATGGCCGCCATTACAGAACCTGTGGTCAGCACCCGGACGCCACCTGTGGTCATGATGGCCCACGTGCTGGACACACCTCTAGTGACGGTATGGGCAGCTAAAATGGCGCTCCTTCATGCCGCGGCGGCTACCCCAGGGTCAAGCCAAGACACAGAGTCAAGCCAAGACACAGCTGTCATTCTCCATGAGTCAAGCCAAGTCACAGCTGTTCCCCATGAGTCAAGTCACGTTACAGTTGTTGTTCCTGAATCAAG
>VONZ01002746.1:0-39060 GCA_012976165.1 Labeo catla | reverse complement strand
AACTAGTCCTAGGGTTTTCGCTCAATCTCGATCAAACCACTGCAGCGCAGTTCTCCAGACTCTCTAGATCAATAATTATCAAAAAAATGTGGAATTTTGTCCTTTGGGTGGCTATAACGGGGTCATTTAGAAAAGGGGCGTGGCCGCATATACCCAAAAGCCTATAAAACCTAAACAAAAACTCAAAACTTTACAAAAGTTGGAGAAAACATGTGTCAGATGACTCTTAAGAAGCATGTAAAATTTCATGGAGATCGGACCATAGGTGGCGCTATGACAGTTAAAAAGGCTTCAAAAACATGAAAATTTCAAAAGTAAATTGCCTTAAATTGCTATAACATGCTCATATAATCACAGAAACACTAGAACTTCATACCATATGATAGATCTCCTCATGCTGAGCAACTTTGCCTCAAGAACCATTGCTTTCAATCAAGTCGTTTATTACATATTCACAAATATGTGAAAAACCTACTTTTGCGAACTAGTCTTAGGGTATTCACTCGATCTCGATCAAACCACTGCAGCACAGTTCTCCAGACTCCCTAGATCAATAATTAGCAAAAAAAAGTTAAACTTTTGACTCACGGTCACAAAGGGGCGCCAAAACGTTCAAAAGAGGCGGGGCCACTTTCACTAAAAAGGCTATAACTTTGGAACAGAATGACATATCATCATCAAACTCAGAACACATATGTAAAAGCTCAGCCTTTGGTCAAATTCAAAAAATTGCGGAGCTTGACCACTTGGTGGCGCTATAATACAGAAAAAACATAAAACTGGCTATAACTTCGCAACCATCAGTCCAATCAACCTGGAAATTGGTATGCAGTGTCTCTGTCCAATGTGCCATAAGGGTCTATGACGACATTGGCGTATCTCAAAAAACATGGCCGCCATCGACCAACGAAGTTTGAGCACCTATTAGACAAGGTTAACAGAGGCCGATCGGAACGAAACTCACTGGCCATGTTTGACTCATGGCCCTAAAGGTCTGTAAGAATTTGAAACAAATCGGCCACTAGTTGGCGCTAACGAGTTTTATGGCTCTGTAATCACGTGGTGTTTCACACATCCACACAATATGCATATCATTTGATAGATCTCCTCATGATGAACAACTTTGCCTCAAGAACCATTGCTGTCAATCAAACCGTTCATTAAATATTCACAAATATGTCAAAAACCTACTTTTGCGAACTAGTCCTAGGTTTTTCACTCAATCTCGATCAAACCACTGCAGCACAGTTCTCCAGGCTCTCTAGATCAATAATTATCAAAAACATGTTGAATTTTGTCCTTTGGTTAGCTATAACGGGGTCATTTAGAAAAGGGGCGTGGCCACATATATCCAAAATCCTATAAAACCTAAACAAAAACTCAAAACTTTACGAAAATTGGTGAGAACATGTGTCAGATGATTCTTAACAAGCATGCAAGGTTTCGTGAAGATCGGACCATAGGTGGCGCTATAACAGTTAAAAAGGCTTCAAAAACACAAGCTGTGTATGGTAAATGGCAAATGACAAACTGTTCATTGCTTAAGTCTTTTAAAAACATATATTCATTTAAACAAAATAAAAAGAAAAAAAACATTCAATAAAGGAGACAGTGTCTCACTTCATTAAGACTTGTTTGACTATTGAAATTTCCTGAATGAATGATTTAATGACATACCTTTTTTTTTAAACGGGCAGTTGTCGCCACCTCCTGGCGGAAGAGGATAAGCGTGACAATAGCTACACGTGTTAAAATACTTTCGTTTTTATCGCTACTGTAGACAATAAGTGTTTATGCCCAAACTATAAACTTTTATCCCAGTACTTCTATTATTTAAATATCTGTAACACAGAAATAATCATTATAATGTGGTTGAAAAGACTGTTTGTGTGGCTCTTTCTGCGTTCACATTTACTCCGATCTTCTGATTCATTAACATGGCAGCGACAAAACCTGCTTTTCACGCTCCACTGACACTGGCGATGTGAAACAGTCCTAATAGACAAAGATAACGTGTTGTCATTTAGGAATAAGATCGCTTTGGTGTTTGAATCGACACCTCAATATTTTAAGGATTAATAGTGCAGCTCTAATGTAAACACGGCAAAATGTTGTGGGAGGATACTGTCACGAGATCTCGCGAAATCCGACTGGTCTCGTCACATCCCTACCATTTAGATAGCCACTTAATAATAAGATCATGATCTACTGTAGCCGAGTCTATAAAACCTAAAAGAAAAGAAAATTTCACAAACCTAAGTCAAATCATCATTATATGATTCTAAACAAGCCTGCATTTTAAAGACATCAGGCAAAAAAAAGGCAATGTAACAGTTATAAAGCTCAAAAACTATGCATCGCTCTTTAAAATGTCATGAAATTACAACTATAACCACTAGATGGCAGTAGAAGACCACTAATGGCTCATTGAAATGAACAGTGCTATTCACAGATTTTCCATTTATTTCAATTCATGCAAAGACTAAATCACTGGTATAACATTTCAAATCACATTTAGTCAAAGTTTAACACTTCATTTAAACACATATATCATATTTGACAATAATACAAGATTATGATTACAGTGAAACCTGAAAATTATATATAAAATCTTAAAAAGACTTTCACTAAACATTTTGTCACCTACCATTTAATACACAAATCTCTTATGTGCAACAAAATGTGTGCAGTAATGCTTAATGAACATTAATGTAACAGTTTAACTATTTAATTTCTGTTTGTGAGTGTATTCTCCATCATGGATGTGGCCACGTAATAAGATGATCATGAGCTACTGTACCCAAAAGTCTATAAAACCTAAAAGAAAACAAAATTTCACAAACCTAAGTAAAATCATCATCATACGATTTTAAACAAACATACATTTCATAGACATTAGGCAAAAAAGGCCATGTAACAGTTATAAAGCTTAAAAGTAATGGATCTCTCTTTAAAACGTGAAATTGCAACTATAACCAATAGATGGCAGTAGAAGACCACTAATGGGTCACTGAAATGACTAGAACAGTGCATTTTCATGGTTTCAAGCTTTAATTTCATACAAAGATGATACTAAATCAATGTTATATCATTTCAAATCACATTTAGTAAAACTTTACCACTTCATTTATACATATGTATTACATTTGACAATTATGCAAGATTATGATTACAGTGAAACCTGAAAATGATATATAAACTCTTAAAAACATAAGACTTACAGTAAGCATTTTGTCACCTACTATTTATGACCGAAATCTCTTATGTGCAACAAAATGTGTGTGTGTGTGTGTGTGCGTAATAATGCTTAATGAACTTTAATATAATAGTTTAACTATTTCATATTCTGTGTTTGGGATTGTATTGTCCATCATAGATGTGCTGTAGTGTTAGCCATATATTTTGGGTTGGACTACATCCTAAAACCATAGCAACCATAGCATCGGATCATAGGTGGTGCTATAACAGTTAAAAAGGCTTCAAAAACACAACATTTCTATTGTAATTGGCCTCGAATTGCTAACAAATGCTCATTTTTTCACACAAACACTAGATCTTCATACCATATGATAGATCTCCTCATTCTCAACAATTTTTGTCTAAGACCATTGCTGTCAATCCAACTGTTCTTTAAATATGTTCTTTAAATCTACTGTACCCAAAAGCCTAACATTTTTAAAAGAAAGCTTGCAACGTCTCAAAACTGTGACAAAAATGACAAATAATCTCATTCTAAACAAATATGCAAAATTTAAGAGAGACTGGGCAAAAATAACACTATCATAGTTATGATGTTTAAAATCTCAGTGTTTGTATGAGACATTGCATGAAATTGCAATAATAACCACTAGATGTCAGTAGAAGACCACTAATGGGCTTATTCAGCTGAACAGAACTGTTTTTAATAGGTTTGATGATCGATTAACACTTATAAAATCACTGTTATAACATTTAAAATCACATTTATGCAAAGCTTAAAATTTTGTTCATACAGACATATCAGTTTTTTACAATTATGCCACATTATGATTACAGTGAAATCTGAAAAAGACACAAACTGTTACAAAGAGAATACTTGCAAGTAAAAGTGTTGGCCCATATCATTTATTTCAAATATCTGTACAAGAAAATGTGTATGCATGTATGTCTCTGTGTGTGTAAACATATTTATTCAGTATTAATATATTAGTTTAAACTTTTCGTTTCTGTGTGTGTATTTCTGTGAGCATATTGTCCATTTTTGATGTGTTTTACTGTCAGCCATGAATCCAGGTTGGCCTAGACCCTAAGCATACCACCTTAAAGACCTTAAAATGCTCGAACCCCGATAATTGCTGCTTGCAGCTATATTTATTATTATTAGGGGTTCGAGCACGCAGTGCTGAAACCCTATTGTAATTGTCAGGATTATTATTATTATTCTTTTCCGCTAAAACTGATCGTGCAGACCAAACCGTAAGGCCTAGAGAGCTGAAACTTGGCCAGAAGGTAGAGCTCCCTGAGGGGACGTTCTGACAAAGACTCACACCAATCGGCCTATAGGTGGCGCTACAGCGAACAAAATTGTGAAATCGATCATAACTCCTAAACCGTTTGTCGAACACTGAAGTGTCTTATATCATTGGAATCCTTGGCTCAATAAAAACAAAATGGCTATCTCTGATTTCATTTCCGGTATGCAAATTTTTCCGCCATTTTGAAATTTGTTAAAAACCTACTTTTGCGAACTAGTCCTAGGTTTTTCGACCAATCGGAACCAAACCAGTGCAGAAATGTTCTCTGGAGAGTGAAGATCAATAATTATCAAAAAAAAGTTGAAATTTTGCCTCACGATCGCAAAGGGGCGCCAAAACGTTCGAAAGAGGCGGGGCCATTTTTACTAAAATGGCTATAACTTTTGAACGGAATGACATATCATCACCAAACTCTGTACACATATGTACAAGCTCAATCTTTGGTCAAATCAAAACAATTGCGGGGCTTGACCACTTGGTGGCGCTATAAGGTGGAAAAAACATGAAAATGACTATAACTATGCAATTGTTGGTCTGATCGATCTGAAAATTGGTAGGCAGTGTCTCTGTCCAATGTGCCATAAGGGTCTATGAGGACATTGGCGTATCTCAAAAAACATGGCTGCCATCAGCCAATGAAATTTGAGCACCTATTAGACAAGGTTAACAGAGGCCGATCGGAACGAAACTCACTGGGCATGGTCGACTCATGGCCCTAAAGGTCTGTAAGAATTTTGAAAGAAATCGGCCACTAGTTGGTGCTAACGAGTTTTCTTGCCTCTGTAATCACGTGGTGTTTCACACATCCACACAATATGCATATCATTTGATAGATCTCCAAATGCTGAGCAACTTTGCCTCAAGCACCATTGCTGTCAAACAAACCGTTCATTAATTATTCACAAATATGTGAAAAACCTACTTTTGCGAACTAGTCCTAGGTTTTTCACTCAATCTCGATCAAACCACTGCAGTCATATTCTCTGGACTCTCTAGATCAATAATTATCAAAAAATGTTGAATTTTGTCCTTTGGTTAGCTGTAATGGGGCCATTTACAATAGTGGCATGGCCACATATACCCAAAAGCCTATCAATCCTAAACAAAAACTCAAAAATTTACAAAAATTGGTGAGATCATGTGTCAGGTGACTCTTAATAAGCATGCAAAGTTTTGTGAAGATCGGAACATAGGTGGCGTTATAAAAGTTAAAAAGACTTCAAAAACATAAGCTGTGTATGGTAAATGGCTTCAAATGGCTAAATAAATGCACTTATATCCACACAAACACTAGATCTTCATATCATTTGATAGATCTCCTCATGATGAACAACTTTGCCTCAAGAACCATTGCTGTCAATCAAACCGTTCATTAATTATTCACAAATATGTGAAGAACCTACTTTCGCGAACTAGTCCTAGGTTTTTTGCTCAATCTCGATCAAACCACTGCAGCGCAGTTCTCCAGACTCTCTAGATCAATAATTATCAAAAAAATGTGGAATTTTGTCCTTTGGGTAGCTATAACGGGGTCATTTAGAAAAGGGGTGTGGTCACATATACCCAAAAGCCTATCAAACCTAAACAAACACTCAAAACTTTACAAAAGTTGGAGAAAACATGTGTCAGATGACTCTTAACAAGCATGCAAAGTTTCGTGAAGATCAGACCATAGGTGGCGCTATAACAGTTAAAAAGGCTTCAAAAACACAAGGTGTGTATGGTAAATGGCTTCAAATGGCTAAATACATGCTCAAATATTCACACAAACACTAGATCTTCATATCATTTGATAGATCTCCTCATGATGAACACCTTTGCCTCAAGAACCATTGCTGTCAATCAAACCGTTCATTAATTATTCACAAATATCTTAAAACCCTACTTTTGCGAACTAGTCCTAGGTTTTTTGCTTAATCTCGATCAAACTACTGCAGTAATATTCTCTGGACTCTCTAGATCAATAATTATCAACAAAATGTTGAATTTTGTCCTTCGGTTAACTATAACAGGGTCATTTACAACAGGGGCGTGGCCACATATACCAAAAAGCCTATCAAAACTAAAGAAAAACTCAAAACGTTACGAAAATTGGTGAAAACATGTGTCAGATGATTCTTAACAAGCATGCAAAGTTTCGCGAAGATCGGACCATAGGTGGCGCTATAACAGTTAAAAAGGCTTCAAAAACACAAGCTGTGTATGGTAAATGGCAAATGACAAACTTTTCATTGCTTAAGTCTTTTAAAAACATATATTCATTTAAACAAAATAAAAAAAAAAAAAACATTCAATAAAGGAGACAGTGTCTCACTTCATTAAGACTTGTTTGACTATTGAAATTTCCTGAATGAATGATTTAATGACATACCTTTTTTTTTAAACGGGCAGTTGTCGCCACCTCCTGGCGGAAGAGGATAAGCGTGACAATAGATACACGTGTTAAAATACTTTCGTTTTTATCGCTACTGTAGACAATAAGTGTTTATGCCCAAACTATAAACTTTTATCCCAGTACTTCTATTATTTAAATATCTGTAACACAGAAATAATCATTATAATGTGGTTGAAAAGACTGTTTGTGTTGCTCTTTCTGCGTTCACATTTACTCCGATCTTCTGATTCATTAACATGGCAGCGACAAAACCTGCTTTTCACGCTCCACTGACACTGGCGATGTGAAACAGTCCTAATAGACAAAGATAACGTGTTGTCATTTAGGAATAAGATCGCTTGGGTGTTTGAATCGACACCTCAATATTTTAAGGATTAATAGTGCAGCTCTAATGTAAACACGGCAAAATGTTGTGGGAGGATACTGTCACGAGATCTCGCGAAATCCGACTGGTCTCGTCACATCCCTACCATTTAGATAGCCACTTAATAATAAGATCATGATCTACTGTACCCGAGTCTATAAAACCTAAAAGAAAAGAAAATTTCACAAACCTAAGTCAAATCATCATCATATGATTCTAAACAAGCCTGCATTTTAAAGACATCAGGCAAAAAAAAGGCAATGTAACAGTTATAAAGCTCAAAAACTATGCATCGCTCTTTAAAATGTCATGAAATTACAACTATAACCACTAGATGGCAGTAGAAGATCACTAATGGCTCATTGAAATGAACAGTGCTATTCACAGATTTTCCATTTATTTCAATTCATGCAAAGACTAAATCACTGTTATAACATTTCAAATCACATTTAGTCAAAGTTTAACACTTCATTTAAACACATATATCATATTTGACAATAATACAAGATTATGATTACAGTGAAACCTGAAAATTATATATAAAATCTTAAAAAGACTTGCACTAAACATTTTGTCACCTACCATTTAATACACAAATCTCTTATGTGCAACAAAATGTGTGCAGTAATGCTTAATGAACATTAATGTAACAGTTTAACTATTTAATTTCTGTTTGTGAGTGTATTCTCCATCATGGATGTGGCCACATAATAAGATGATCATGAGCTACTGTACCCAAAAGTCTATAAAACCTAAAAGAAAACAAAATTTCACAAACCTAAGTAAAATCATTATCATACGATTTTAAACAAACATACATTTCATAGACATTAGGCAAAAAAGGCCATGTAACAGTTATAAAGCTTAAAAGTAATGGATCTCTCTTTAAAACGTGAAATTGCAACTATAACCACTAGATGGCAGTAGAAGACCACTAATGGGTCACTGAAATGACTAGAACAGTGCATTTTCATGGTTTCAAGCTTTAATTTCATACAAAGATGATACTAAATCAATGTTATATCATTTCAAATCACATTTAGTAAAACTTTACCACTTCATTTATACAGATGTATTACATTTGACAATTATGCAAGATTATGATTACAGTGAAACCTGAAAATGATATATAAACTCTTAAAAACATAAGACTTACAGTAAGCATTTTGTCACCTACTATTTATGACCGAAATCTCTTATGTGCAACAAAATGTGTGTGTGTGTGTGTGTGCGTAATAACGCTTAATGAACTTTAATATAATAGTTTAACTATTTCATATTCTGTGTTTGTGATTGTATTGTCCATCATAGATGTGCTGTAGTGTTAGCCATATATTTTGGGTGGGACTACATCCTAAAACCATAGCAACCATAGCATCGGATCATAGGTGGCGCTATAACAGTTAAAAAGGCTTCAAAACCACAACATTTCTATTGTAATTGGCCTCGAATTGCTAACAAATGCTCATTTTTTCACACAAACACTAGATCTTCATACCATATGATAGATCTCCTCATTCTCAACAATTTTTTGTCTAAGACCATTGCTGTCAATCCAACTGTTCTTTAAATATGTTCTTTAAATCTACTGTACCCAAAAGCCTAACATTTTTAAAAGAAAGCTTGCAACGTCTCAAAACTGTGACAAAAATGACAAATAATCTCATTCTAAACAAATATGCAAAATTTAAGAGAGACTGCGCAAAAATAACACTATAATAGTTATGATGATTAAAATCTCAGTGTTTGTATGAGACATTGCATGAAATTGCAATAATAACCACTAGATGTCAATAGAAGACCACTAATGGGCTTATTCAGATGAACAGAACTGTTTTTAATAGGTTTGATGATCGATTAACACTTATAAAATCACTGTTATAACATTTAAAATCACATTTAGGCAAAGCTTAAAATTTTGTTCATACAGACATATCAGTTTTTTACAATTATGCCACATTATGATTACAGTGAAATCTTAAAAAGACACAAACTGTTACAAAGAGAATACTTGCAAGTAAAAGTGTTGGCCCATATCATTTATTTCAAATATCTGTACAAGAAAATGTGTATGCATGTATGTCTCTGTGTGTGTAAACATATTTATTCAGTATTAATATATTAGTTTAAACTTTTAGTTTCTGTGTGTGTATTTCTGTGAGCATATTGTCCATTTTGGATGTGTTTTACTGTCAGCCATGAATCCAGGTTGGCCTAGACCCTAAGCATACCCCCTTAAAGACCTTAAAATGCTCGAACCCCGATAATTGCTGCTTGCAGCTATATTTAGGGGTTCGAGCGCGTAGCGCTGAAACCCTATTGTAATTGTTAGGATTTTTATTATTATTTTTATTATTATTTTTCTGCCGTAAAACTGATCGTGCAGACCAAACCGTAAGTCCTAGAGACTTCAAACTTGGCCAGATGGTAGACCTCAATTTGGGGAGAACCTATCAAAGTATGAGCCCAAACGGCCCATAGGTGGCGCTATAGTGAACCAAAACGCGAAAGTGCTCATAACTCCTAAACCGCTTGTCATAGACTCAAAAAAATTAGATATTTGGAATCCTTGGGTCAATACAAATTGAAAAACCCCCCTGTGATTTGGGGTCCTGGAGGCCCCGTTTTCCCGCAAATTTTAATCATGTCCAAAACCTACTTTTGTGAACTAGTCCTAGGTTTTTCGCCCGATCGGAACCAAACCAGTGCAGAAATGTTCACTGGACAGTGAAGATCAATAATTATCAAAAAAATGTCATATTTCCACTCATCGTTGCGAAGGGGCCGCAAAAAGTTTGTCAGGTGGAGGGCCATTTTTACTAAAATGGCTATAACTCATGAACCGAATGAGGTATCTTCACCAAACTCGGTACGCATGTGTAATATCTCAATCTTTGGTGAAATAAAAAAAATTGCCGAGCTTGACCACTTGGTGGCGCTATGAGATGCAAAAACACAAAAACAGCTATAATTACACAACTGTTAGTCCGATCGACCTCAAACTTGGTATGCAGTGTCTCTGTCCAATGTCCCACAAGGGTCTATGAGGACATTGGCGTATCTCAAAAAACATGGCCGCCATCGGCCAATGAAGTTTGAGCACCTATTAGACAAGCTTAACAGAGGCCGATCGGAACGAAACTCACTAGGCATATTCGACTCATGGCCATAAAGGTATGTAAGAATTTTGAAACAAATCGGCCACTAGTTGGCGCTAACAAGTTTTTTGCCTCTGTAATCACGTGGTGTTTCACACATCCACAAAATATGCATATCATTTGATAGATCTCCTCATGATGAACAACTTTGCCTCTAGAACCATTGCTGTCAATCAAATCAATCATTAAATATTCACAAATATGTGAAAAAGCTACTTTTGCGAACTAGTCCTAGGTTTTTTGCTCAATCTCGATCAAACCACTGCAGTAATATTCTCTGGACTCTCTAGATCAATAATTATCAAAAAAATGTTGAATTTTGTCCTTTGGGTAGCTATAACGGGGTCATTTAGAAAAGGGGCGTGGCCACATATACCCAAAAGCCTATCAAACCTAAACAAAAACTCAAAACTTTACAAAAGTTGGAGAAAACATGTGTCAGATGACTCTTAAGAAGCATGTAAAATTTCATGGAGATCGGACCATAGATGGCGCTATGACAGTCAAAAAGGCTTCAAAAACACGAAATTTCAAAAGTAAATTGCCTTAAATTGCTATAACATGCTCATATAATCACAGAAACACTACAACTTCATACCATATGATAGATCTCCTCATGCTGAGCAACTTTGCCTCAAGAACCTTTGCTGTCAATCAAGTCGTTTATTACATATTCACAAATATGTGAAAAACCTACTTTTGCGAACTAGTCCTAGGTTATTCACTCGATCTCGATCAAACCACTGCAGCACAGTTCTCCAGACTCCCTAGATTAATAATTATCAAAAAGAAGTTAAACTTTTGACTCACGGTCGCAAAGGGGCGCCAAAACTTTCGAAAGAGGCGGGGCCACTTTCACTAAAATGGCTATAACTTTGGAACAGAATGACATATCATCACCAAACTCAGAACATATATATAAAAGCTCAGTCTTTGGTGAAATCAAAAAATTGCGGAGCTTGACCACTTGGTGGCGCTATAATAGAGAAAAAACATAAAAATGGCTATAACTTCGCAACCGTCAGTCCAATCAACCTGAAAATTGGTATGCTGTGCCTCTGTCCAATGTGCCATAAGGGTCTATGAGAACATTTGCGTATCTCAAAAAACATGGCCGCCATCGACCTATGAATTTTGAGCACCTATTAGACAAGGTTAACGGAGGCCGATAGGAACGAAACTCACTGGGCATGTTCGACTCATGGTCCTAAAGGTCTGTAAGAATTTTGAAACAAATCGGCCACTAGTTGGCGCTAACGAGGTTTATGGCTCTGTAATCACGTGGTGTTTCACAAATCCACATAATATGCATATCATTTGATAGATCTCCTCATGATGAACAACTTTGCCTCAAGAACCATTGCTGTCAATCAAACCGTTCATTAATTATTCAATAATATGTCAAAACCCTACTTTTGCGAACTAGTCCTAGGTTTTTCGCTCAATCTCGATCAAACCACTGCAGTCATCTTCTCTGGACTCTCTAGATCAATAATTATCAAAAAAATGTTGAATTTTGTCCTTCGGTTAGCTGTAATGGGGCCATTTACAATAGGGGCTTGGCCACATATACCCAAAAGCTTATAAAACCAAAACAAAAACTTAAAACTTTACGAAAATTGGAGAAAACATGTGTCAGATGACTCTTAAGAAGCATGCAAAGTTTCATGGAGATCGGAGCATAGGTGGCGCAATAACAGTTAAAAAGGCTTTAAAAACAAGATTTCTATGGTAAATGGCTTCAAATTGTTAAAAAATGCTCATCTATTCACACAAACACTACATCTTACACTTACATCTGTATGATATATCCCCTCATTCTGAACAACTTTGCATACCACCTCAAAGGCCTTAAATGCTCGAACCCCGGTAATTGCTGCTTGCAGCTATATTTAGGGGTTCGAGTGCGTAGCACTGAAACCCTATTGTAATTGTAAGGATTTTTTTTATTATTATTATTATTATTATTATTATTATTATTATTATTTTCCGCTAAAACTGATCGTGCAGACCAAACCGTAAGACCTAGAGAGCTGAAACTTGGCCAGAAGGTAGAGCTCCCCGTGGGGACGTTCTGACAAAGTCTCGCCCAAATCGGCCTAAAGGTGGCGCTACAGCGCAAAAAACAAAAATTTTTGACATTTTTGGCCATAGCTCGTACAATTTTTGTCGTAGACTGAAAAACTTTACATCGTTGCAATCCTTGGGTCAGTACGCACAAAATTGCTCTGCGGTGTTTGTTGCTCTAGGACGTACCGTTTTTCCGCAAAATGGTGTTATATCCGAAACCTACTTTTGCGAACTAGTCCTAGGTTTTTCGCCCGATTGGAACCAAACCAGTGCAGAAATGTTCTCTGGACAGTGAATATCAATAATTATCAAAAAAAAGTTGAAATTTTGACTCACGGTCGAATAGGAATGCCAAAACGTTCTATGCTAACATTACCAAATTCTTACATTTGGCTATAACTTTTGAATGGAATGAGATATCTACACCAAACTCGGTACACATGTGCATAAGCTCAATCTTTGGTCAAATAAAAAAAATTGCACAGCTCTGCCACTTGGTGGCGCTATAAGCCTGAAAAAACATATTATTGGCTATAAATACACCGCCGTTAGTCCGATTGACTTGAAAATTGGTATGCAGTCTCTTGGACTAAAGGGGCACAAGTGTCTATGAGGACATTGGCCTATCTCAAAAAACATGGCCGCCATTGGCCAATGAAGTTTGAGCACCTATTTGACAAGGTTAACGGAGGTCGATCGGAACGAAACTCGGTGGGCATGTTAAACTCATGGCCCTAAAGGTCTGTAAGAATTTTGAAAGATATCGGCCACTAGTTGGCGCTAACGAATTCTATGGCTCTGTAATCACGTGGTGTTTCACACATCCACACAATATGCATATCATTAGATAGATCTCCTCATGATGAACAACTTTGCCTCAAGAACCATTGCTGTCAATCAAATCGTTCATTAATTATTCACAAATATGTGAAAAACCTACTTTTGCGAACTAGTCCTAGGTTTTTTGCTCAATCTCGATCAAACCACTGCAGTAATATTCTCTGGACTCTCTAGATCAATAATTATCAAAAAAAATGTAGAATTTTGTCCTTTGGGTAGCTATAATGGGGTCATTTAGAAAAGGGGCGTGGCCACATATATCCAAAAGCCTATAAAACCTAAACGAAAACTCAAAACTTTACAAAAAGTGGTGAGATCATGTGTCAGATGACTCTTAACAAGCATGCAAAGTTTCATGGAGATCGGAGCATAGGTGGCGCAATAACAGTTAAAAAGGCTTTAAAAACAAGATTTCTATGGTAAATGGCCTCAAATTGTTAAAAAATGCTCATCTATTCACACAAACACTAGATCTTACACTTCTGTCTGTATGATATATCACCTCATTCTGAACAAATTTGCATACCACCTCAAAGGCCTTAAATGCTCGAACCCCGGTAATTGCTGCTTGCAGCTATATTATCTATTTGTATTTGTTAGGATAATTTTTTTTTCCCCATAAAACTGAATGGGCAGCCCAAACCGTAAGGCCTAGAGACTTGAAACTTGGCCAGAAGGTAGAGCTCCCTGTGGGGACATTCTGACAAAGACTGAGCTTAATCGGCCTAAAGGTGGCGCTACAGCGCAAAAAACTAATATTTTTGACATTTTTGGCCATAGCTCGTACAATTTTTGTCGTAGACTCAAAAACTTTACATCGTTGCAATCCATGGGTCAATACGCACAAAATTGCTCTGCGGTGTTTGTTGCTCTAGGACGTACCGTTTTTCCGCAAAATGGTGTTATATCCGAAACCTACTTTTGCGAACTAGTCCTAGGTTTTTCGCCCGATTGGAACCAAACCAGTGCAGAAATGTTCTCTGGACAGTGAATATCAATAATTATCAAAAAAAAGTTGAAATTTTGACTCACGGTCGAATAGGAATGCCAAAACGTTCTATGCTAACATTACAAAATTCTTACATTTGGCTATAACTTTTGAATGGAATGAGATATCTACACCAAACTCGGTACACATGTGCATAAGCTAAATCTTTGGTCAAATAAAAAAAAATTGCACAGCTCTGCCACTTGGGGGCGCTATAAGCCTGAAAAAACATATTATTGGCTATAAATACACCGCCGTTAGTCCGATTGACTTGAAAATTGGTATGCAGTCTCTTGGACTAAAGGGGCACAAGTGTCTATGAGGACATTGGCGTATCTCAAAAAACATGGCCGCCATTGGCCAATGAAGTTTGAGCACCTATTTGACAAGGTTAACGGAGGTCGATTGGAACGAAACTCACTGGGCATGTTCGACTCATGGCCCTAAAGGTCTGTAAGAATTTTGAAAGAAATCGGCCACTAGTTGGCGCTAACGAATTCTATGGCTCTGTAATCACGTGGTGTTTCAGACATCCACACAATATGCATATCATTTGATAGATCTCCTGATGATGAACAACTTTGCCTCAAGAACCATTGCTGTCAATCAAATCGTTCATTAATTATTCACAAATATGTGAAAAACCTACTTTTGCGAACTATTCCTAGGTTTTTTGCTCAATCGCGATCAAACCAATGCAGTAATATTCTCTGCACTCTCTAGATCAATAATTATCAAAAAAATGTTGATTTTTTTCCTTTGGTTAGCTATAACTGGGTTAATTTACAAAAGGGGTGTGGCCACATATACCCAAAAGCCTATAGAACCTAAACAAAAACTCAAAACTTTACAAAAAATGGTGAAAACATGTGTCAGATGATTCTTAACAAGCATGCAAAGTATCATGGAGATCGGAGCATAGGTGGCGCTATAACAGCTAAAAAGGCTTTAAAAACAAGATTTCTATGGTAAATGGCCTCAAATTGTTAAAAAATGCTCATCTATTCACACAAACACTAGATCTTACACTTACATCTGTATAATATATCCCCTCATTCTGAACAACTTTGCATACCACCTAAAAGGCCTTAATGCTCGAACCCCGGTAATTGCTGCTTGCAGCTATATTATCTATTTGTAATTGATAGGATTTTTTTTTTTTTCCCTAAAACTGAATGGGCAGCCCAAACCGTAAGGCCTAGAGACTTGAAACTTGGCCAGAAGGTAGAGCTCCCTGTGGGGACATTCTGACAAAGACTGAGCCTAATCGGCCTAAAGGTGGCGCTACAGCGCAAAAAACTAAAATTTATCAGTTTATTGGCCTAAGCTCATAAACCGTTTGTCGTAGACTCAAAAACTTTACATCGTTGCGTTCCCTGGGTCAGCCCGAACAAAAGTGGAGCGCGAAATTTTTGAGCTGCGACGCACGGTTGACCCCGAAAAATGGACGTGAATCCGAAACCTACTTTTGCGAACTAGTCCTAGGTTTTTCACCCAATCGGAACCAAACCAGTACAGAAATATTCTCTGGACACTGAATATCAATAATTATCAAAAAAAAGTTGAACTTTTCACTCACAGTCACAAAGAGCCACCAAAACGTTCCAAAGTGATGGGGCCACTTTTACCAAAATGGCTATAACTTTTGAAAGGAATGAGATATCTTCACCAAACTTGGTACACATATGTATAAGCTTAATCTTTGGTCAAATCAAAAAAATTGCGGAGCTTGACCACTTGGTGGCGCTATAAAACTGAAAAAACTTATTATTGGCTATAAATACACCGCCATTAGTCCGATTGACTTGAAAATTGGTATGCCGTCTCTTGGACGAAAGGGGCAAAAGTGTCTATGAGGACATTGGCGTATCTCAAAAAACATGGCCGCCATCGACCAATGAAGTTTGAGCACCTATTTGACAAGGTTAACGGAGGTCGATTGGAACGAAACTCGGTGGGCATGTTCGACTCATGGCCCTAAAGGGCTGTAAGAATTTTGAAAGAAATTGGCCACTAGTTGGCGCTAACGATTTTTTTAGATCTGTAAACGCATGGCGTTTCACACATCTACACAATATGCATATCATTTGATCGATCTCCTTATGATGAACAACTTTGCTTCAAGAACCATTGCTGTCAATCAAATCGTTCAATAAATACTCACAAATATGTGAAAAACCTACTTTTGCGAACTAGTCCTAGGTTTTTCGCTCAATCTCGATCAACCCACTGCAGTAATATTCTCTGGACTCTCTAGATCAATAATTATCAAAAAAATGTTGATTTTTTTCCTTTGGTTAGCTATAACTGGGTTAATTTACAAAAGGGCTGTGGCCACATATACCCAAAAAGCCTATAAAACCAAAACGAAAACTCAAAACTTTACAAAAATTGGTGAAAACATGTGTCAGATGATTCTTAACAAGCATGCAAAGTTTCATGGAGATCGGAGCATAGGTGGCGCTATAACAGCTAAAAAGGTTTTAAAAACAAGATTTCTATGGTAAATGGCCTCAAATTGTTAAAAAATGTTCATCTATTCACACAAACACTAGATCTTACACTTACATCTGTATGATATATCCCCTCATTCTGAACAACTTTGCATACCACCTAAAAGGCCTTAATGCTCGAACCCCGGTAATTGCTGCTTGCAGCTATATTTAGGGGTTCGAGCACGCAGTGCTGAAACCCTATTGTAATTGTCAGGATTATTATTATTATTCTTTTCCGCTAAAACTGATCGTGCAGACCAAACCGTAAGGCCTAGAGAGCTGAAACTTGGCCAGAAGGTAGAGCTCCCTGAGGGGACGTGCTGACAAAGACTCACCCCAATCGGCCTATAGGTGGCGCTACAGCGAACAAAATTGTGAAATCGATCATAACTCCTAAACCGTTTGTCGAACACTGAAGTGTCTTATATCATTGGAATCCTTGGCTCAATCAAAACAAAATGGCTAGCTCCGATTTCATTTCCGGTATGCAAATTTTTCCGCCATTTTGAAATTTGTTAAAAACCTACTTTTGCGAACTAGTCCTAGGTTTTTCGACCAATCGGAACCAAACCAGTGCAGAAATGTTCTCTTGAGAGTGAAGATCAATAATTATCAAAAAAAAGTTGAAATTTTGACTCACGATCGCAAAGGGGCGCCAAAACGTTCGAAAGAGGCGGGGCCATTTTTACTAAAATGGCTATAACTTTTGAACGGAATGACATATCATCACCAAACTCTGTACACATATGTACAAGCTCAATCTTTGGTCAAATCAAAACAATTGCGGGGCTTGACCACTTGGTGGCGCTATAAGGTGGAAAAAACATGAAAATGACTATAACTATGCAATTGTTGGTCTGATCGATCTGAAAATTGGTATGCAGTGTCTCTGTCCAATGTGCCATAAGGGTCTATGAGGACATTGGCGTATCTCAAAAAACATGGCTGCCATCGGCCAACGAAGTTTGAGCACCCATTAGACAAGGTTAACGGAGGCCGACCGGAACAAAACTCACTGGGCATGTTCGAGTCATGGCCCTAAAGGTCTGTAAGAATTTTGAAAGAAATCAGCCACTAGTTGGCGCTAACGAGTTTTTTGCCTCTGTAACGTGCCTCATCACGTGGTGTTTCACACATCCACACAATATGCATATCATTTGATAGATCTCCAAATGCTGAGCAACTTTGCCTCAAGAACCATTGCTGTCAAACAAACCGTTCATTAATTATTCACAAATATGTGAAAAACCTACTTTTGCGAACTAGTCCTAGGTTTTTCACTCAATCTCGATCAAACCACTGCAGTCATATTCTCTGGACTCTCTAGATCAATAATTATCAAAAAAATGTGGAATTTTGTCCTTTGGTTAGCTATAACGGGGTCATTTAGAAAAGGGGCGTGGCCACATATATCCAAAAGCCTATAAAACCTAAACAAAAACTCAAAACTTTCTGAAAATTGGTAACAACATGTGTCACATGACTCTTAACAAGCATGCAAAGTTTCGTGCAGATCGGACCATAGGTGGCGCTATAACAGTTAAAAAGGCTTCAAAAACACAACCTGTGTATAGTAAATGGCTTCAAATGGCTAAATAAATGCTCATATATTCACACAAACACTAGATCTTCATATCATTTGATAGATCTCCTCATGATGAACAACTTTGCCTCAAGAACCATTGCTGTCATTCAAGTCGTTCATTAAATATTCACAAATATGTTAAAACCCTACTTTTGCGAACTAGTCCTAGGTTTTTCACTCGATCTTGAGCAGACCACTGCAGTAATATTCTCTGGACTCTCTAGATCAATAATTATCAAAAAAAATTTGAATTTTGTCCTTTGGTTAGCTATAACGGGGTCATTTACAAAATGGGTGTGGCCACATATACGCAAAATCCTATAAAACCTAAACAAAAACTCAAAACTTTCTGAAAATTGGTAACAACATGTGTCAGATGACTCTTAACCAGCATGCAATGTTTCATGGAGATCACACCATAGGTGGCGCTATAAGCTTCAAAAACACTGGTTTTCTATGGTAAATGGTCTCAAATTGCTGAAAAAATTCTCATATATTCACACAAACACTAGATCTTCATATCATATGACAAATCTTTTGAACAACTTTGCATAGCACCTTAAAGGCCTTAAATGCTCGAACCCCGGTAATTGCTGCTTGCAGCTATATTATCTATTTGTAATTGTTAGGATAATTTTTTTTTTCCCCTAAAACTGAATGGGCAGCCCAAACCGTAAGGCCTAGAGACTTGAAACTTGGCCAGAAGGTAGAGCTCCCTGTGGGGACATTCTGACAAAGACTGAGCCTAATCGGCCTAAAGGTGGCGCTACAGCGCAAAAAACTAAAATTTATCAGTTTATTGGCCTAAGCTCGTAAACCGTTTGTCGCAGACTCAAAAACTTTACATCGTTGCGTTCCTTGGGTCAGCCCGAACAAAAGTGGAGTGCAAAATTTTTGAGCTGCGACGCACGGTTGACCCCGAAAAATGGACATGAATCCGAAACCTACTTTTGCGAACTAGTCCTAGGTTTTTCACCCAATCGGAACCAAACCAGTGCAGAAATATTCTCTGGACACTGAATATCAATAATTATCAAAAAAAAGTTGAACTTTTCACTCACGGTCACAAAGGGCCACCAAAACGTTCCAAAGTGACGGGGCCACTTTTACTAAAATGGCTATAACTTTTGAAAGGAATGAGATATCTTCACCAAACTTGGTACACATATGTATAAGCTTAATCTTTGGTCAAATCAAAAAAAAATGCGGAGCTTGACCACTTGGTGGCGCTATGAAACTGAAAAAACCTATTATTGGCTATAAATACACCGCCGTCAGTCCGATTGACTTGAAAATTAGTATGCAGTCTCTTGGACCAAAGGGGCACAAGTGTCTATGAGGACATTGGCGTATCTCAAACAACATGGCCGCCATTGGCCAATGAAGTTTGAGCACCTATTTGACAAGGTTAACGGAGGTCGATCGGAACGAAACTCGGTGGGCATGTTCAACTCATGGCCCTAAAGGTCTGTAAGAATTTTGAAACAAATCGGCCACTAGTTGGCGCTAACGAATTCTATGGCTCTGTAATCACGTGGTGTTTCACACATCCACACAATATGCATACCATTTGATAGATCTCCTCATGATGAACAACTTTGCCTCAAGAACCATTGCTGTCTATCAAATCGTTCATTAATTATTCACAAATATGTGAAAAACCTACTTTTGCGAACTAGTCCTAGGTTTTTTGCTCAATCTCGATCAAACCACTGCAGTAATATTCTCTGGACTCTCTAGATCAATAATTATCAAAAAAAATGTTGATTTTTTTCCTTTGGTTAGCTATAACTGGGTTAATTTACAAAAGGGGCGTGGCCACATATACCCAAAAGCCTATAAAACCAAAACGAAAACTCAAAACTTTACAAAAATTGGTGAAAACATGTGTCAGATGATTCTTAACAAGCATGCAAAGTTTCATGGAGATCGGAGCATAGGTGGCGCTATAACAGCTAAAAAGGCTTTAAAAAACAAGATTTCTATGGTAAATGGCCTCAAATTGTTAAAAAATGCTCATCTATTCACACAAACACTAGATCTTACACTTACATCTGTATGATATATCCCCTCATTCTGAACAACTTTGCATACCACCTAAAAGGCCTTAATGCTCGAACCCCGGTAATTGCTGCTTGCAGCTATATTTATTATTATTTTTATTATTATTTTTCTGCCGTAAAACTGATCGTGCAGACCAAACCGTAAGTCCTAGAGACTTCAAACTTGGCAAAAGGTAGAGCTCCCCGTGGGGACGTTCTGACAAAGTCTCGCCCAAACGGCCCAAGGTGGCGCTACAGTGAAAAAACAAAAAGGCCATTTTCCTAAATTTTTGTCGTAGACTCAAAAACTTTACATTGTTGCAATCCTTGGGTCAATACGCACAAAAGTGCACAGGTGCAATTTGGGCTCTAGGACGTACCGTTTTTCCGCAAAATGGCCGAATGTCCGAAACCTACTTTTGCGAACTAGTCCTAGGTTTTTCGCCCGATCGGAACCAAACCAGTGCAGAAATGTTCTCTGGACACTGAATATCAATAATTATCAAAAAAAGTTGAAATTTTGACTCATCGTTGCGAAAGGGCCCCAAAAAGTTTGTCAGGTGGAGGGCCATTTTTACTAAAATGGCTATAACTCATGAACCAAATGAGATATCTTCACCAAACTCGGTACACATGTGTATAAGCACAATCTTTGGTCAAATAAAAAAAAAATGCTCAGCTCTGCCACTTGGTGGCGCTATAAGCCTGAAAAAACATAAAAATGACTATAACTATGCAATCGTTAGTCCGATCGACTTGAAAATTGGTATGCAGTGTCTCTGTCCAATGTGCCATAAGGGCCTATGAGGACATTGGCGTATCTCAAAAAAACATGGCTGCCATTGGCCAATGAAGTTTGAGCACCTATTAGACAAGGTTAACGAAGGTCAATCGGAATGAATCTCACTGGGCATGTTCGACTCATGGCCCTAAACGTCTGTAAGAATTTTGAAAGAAATCGGTCACTAGTTGGCGCTAACGAGTTTTATGGCTCTGTAATCACGTGGTGTTTCACACATCCACACAATATGCATATCATTTGATAGATCTCCTCATGATGAACAACTTTGCCTCAAGAACCATTGCTGTCAATCAAACCGTTCATTAATTATTCACAAATATGTGAAGAACCTACTTTTGCGAACTAGTCCTAGGTTTTTTGCTCAATCTCGATCAAACCACTGCAGCGCAGTTCTCCAGACTCTCTAGATCAATAATTATCAAAAAAATGTGGAATTTTGTCCTTTGGGTAGCTATAACGGGGTCATTTAGAAAAGGGGCGTGGCCACATATACCCAAAAGCCTATCAAACCTAAACAAAAACTCAAAACTTTACAAAAGTTGGAGAAAACATGTGTCAGATGACTCTTAACAAGCATGCAAAGTTTCGTGAAGATCGGACCATAGGTGGCGCTATAACAGTTAAAAAGGCTTCAAAAACACAAGGTGTGTATGGTAAATGGCTTCAAATGGCTAAATACATGCTCAAATATTCACACAAACACTAGATCTTCATATCATTTGATAGATCTCCTCATGATGAACACCTTTGCCTCAAGAACCATTGCTGTCAATCAAACCGTTCATTAATTATTCACAAATATCTTAAAAACCTACTTTTGCGAACTAGTCCTAGGTTTTTTGCTTAATCTCGATCAAACTACTGCAGTAATATTCTCTGGACTCTCTAGATCAATAATTATCAACAAAATGTTGAATTTTGTCCTTCGGTTAACTATAACAGGGTCATTTACAACAGGGGCGTGGCCACATATACCCAAAAGCCTATCAAAACTAAAGAAAAACTCAAAACGTTACGAAAATTGGTGAAAACATGTGTCAGATGATTCTTAACAAGCATGCAAAGTTTCGCGAAGATCGGACCATAGGTGGCGCTATAACAGTTAAAAAGGCTTCAAAACACAAGCTGTGTATGGTAAATGGCAAATGACAAACTGTTCATTGCTTAAGTCTTTTAAAAACATATATTCATTTAAACAAAATAAAAAAAAAAAAAACATTCAATAAAGGAGACAGTGTCTCACTTCATTAAGACTTGTTTGACTATTGAAATTTCCTGAATGAATGATTTAATGACATACCTTTTTTTTTAAACGGGCAGTTGTCGCCACCTCCTGGCGGAAGAGGATAAGCGTGACAATAGATACACGTGTTAAAATACTTTCGTTTTTATCGCTACTGTAGACAATAAGTGTTTATGCCCAAACTATAAACTTTTATCCCAGTACTTCTATTATTTAAATATCTGTAACACAGAAATAATCATTATAATGTGGTTGAAAAGACTGTTTGTGTTGCTCTTTCTGCGTTCACATTTACTCCGATCTTCTGATTCATTAACATGGCAGCGACAAAACCTGCTTTTCACGCTCCACTGACACTGGCGATGTGAAACAGTCCTAATAGACAAAGATAACGTGTTGTCATTTAGGAATAAGATCGCTTGGGTGTTTGAATCGACACCTCAATATTTTAAGGATTAATAGTGCAGCTCTAATGTAAACATGGCAAAATGTTGTGGGAGGATACTGTCACGAGATCTCGCGAAATCCGACTGGTCTCGTCACATCCCTACCATTTAGATAGCCACTTAATAATAAGATCATGATCTACTGTACCCGAGTCTATAAAACCTAAAAGAAAAGAAAATTTCACAAACCTAAGTCAAATCATCATCATATGATTCTAAACAAGCCTGCATTTTAAAGACATCAGGCAAAAAAAGGCAATGTAACAGTTATAAAGCTCAAAAACTATGCATCGCTCTTTAAAATGTCATGAAATTACAACTATAACCACTAGATGGCAGTAGAAGACCACTAATGGCTCATTGAAATGAACAGTGCTATTCACAGATTTTCCATTTATTTCAATTCATGCAAAGACTAAATCACTGTTATAACATTTCAAATCACATTTAGTCAAAGTTTAACACTTCATTTAAACACATATATCATATTTGACAATAATACAAGATTATGATTACAGTGAAACCTGAAAATTATATATAAAATCTTAAAAAGACTTGCACTAAACATTTTGTCACCTACCATTTAATACACAAATCTCTTATGTGCAACAAAATGTGTGCAGTAATGCTTAATGAACATTAATGTAACAGTTTAACTATTTAATTTCTGTTTGTGAGTGTATTCTCCATCATGGATGTGGCCACATAATAAGATGATCATGAGCTACTGTACCCAAAAGTCTATAAAACCTAAAAGAAAACAAAATTTCACAAACCTAAGTAAAATCATCATCATACGATTTTAAACAAACATACATTTCATAGACATTAGGCAAAAAAGGCCATGTAACAGTTATAAAGCTTAAAAGTAATGGATCTCTCTTTAAAACGTGAAATTGCAACTATAACCACTAGATGGCAGTAGAAGACCACTAATGGGTCACTGAAATGACTAGAACAGTGCATTTTCATGGTTTCAAGCTTTAATTTCATACAAAGATGATACTAAATCAATGTTATATCATTTCAAATCACATTTAGTAAAACTTTACCACTTCATTTATACAGATGTATTACATTTGACAATTATGCAAGATTATGATTACAGTGAAACCTGAAAATGATATATAAACTCTTAAAAACATAAGACTTACAGTAAGCATTTTGTCACCTACTATTTATGACCGAAATCTCTTATGTGCAACAAAATGTGTGTGTGTGTGTGTGTGTGCGTAATAATGCTTAATGAACTTTAATATAATAGTTTAACTATTTCATATTCTGTGTTTGTGATTGTATTGTCCATCATAGATGTGCTGTAGTGTTAGCCATATATTTTTGGTTGGACTACATCCTAAAACCATAGCAACCATAGCATCGGATCATAGGTGGCGCTATAACAGTTAAAAAGGCTTCAAAAACACAACATTTCTATTGTAATTGGCCTCGAATTGCTAACAAATGCTCATTTTTTCACACAAACACTAGATCTTCATACCATATGATAGATCTCCTCATTCTCAACAATTTTTTGTCTAAGACCATTGCTGTCAATCCAACTGTTCTTTAAATATGTTCTTTAAATGTACTGTACCCAAAAGCCTAACATTTTTAAAAGAAAGCTTGCAACGTCTCAAAACTGTGACAAAAATGACAAATAATCTCATTCTAAACAAATATGCAAAATTTAAGAGAGACTGGGCAAAAATAACACTATAATAGTTATGATGTTTAAAATCTCAGTGTTTGTATGAGACATTGCATGAAATTGCAATAATAACCACTAGATGTCAGTAGAAGACCACTAATGGGCTTATTCAGCTGAACAGAACTGTTTTTAATAGGTTTGATGATCGATTAACACTTATAAAATCACTGTTATAACATTTAAAATCACATTTAGGCAAAGCTTAAAATTTTGTTCATACAGACATATCAGTTTTTTACAATTATGCCACATTATGATTACAGTGAAATCTGAAAAAGACACAAACTGTTACAAAGAGAATACTTGCAAGTAAAAGTGTTGGCCCATATCATTTATTTCAAATATCTGTACAAGAAAATGTGTATGCATGTATGTCTCTGTGTGTGTAAACATATTTATTCAGTATTAATATATTAGTTTAAACTTTTCGTTTCTGTGTGTGTATTTCTGTGAGCATATTGTCCATTTTGGATGTGTTTTACTGTCAGCCATGAATCCAGGTTGGCCTAGACCCTAAGCATACCACCTTAAAGACCTTAAAATGCTCGAACCCCGATAATTGCTGCTTGCAGCTATATTTAGGGGTTCGAGTGCGTAGCACTGAAACCCTATTGTAATTGTAAGGATTTTTTTTATTATTATTATTATTATTATTATTATTATTATTATTATTTTCCGCTAAAACTGATTGTGCAGACCAAACCGTAAGGCCTAGAGAGCTGAAACTTGGCCAGAACGTAGAGCTCCCCGTGGGGACGTTCTGACAAAGTCTCGCCCAAATCGGCCTAAAGGTGGCGCTACAGCGCAAAAAACAATTTTTTTTTTACATTTTTGGCCCTAGCTTGTACAATTTTTGTCGTAGACTCAAAAACTTTACATCGTTGCAATCCTTGGGTCAATACGCACAAAAGTGCACTGGCGCAGATTTTTCGTATGAAGCCCGGTTTTTCCGCAAAATGGCGTTATGTCCGAAACCTACTTTTGTGAACTAGTCCTAGGTTTTTCGCCCGATTGGAACTAAACCAGTGCAGAAATGTTCTCTGGACACTGAATATCAATAATTATCAAAAAAAAGTTCAAATTTTGACTTATCGTTGCGAAGGGGCCCCAAAAAGTTTGTCAGGTGGAGGACCATTTTTACTAAAATGGCTATAACTGAGGAACCAAATGGGATATCGTCATGAAAGTTGATACACTTATGTATAAGCTCAATCTTTGGTCAAATAAAAAAAATTGCACAGCTCTGCCACTTGGTGGCGCTGTAAGCCTGAAAAACATAAAAATGACTATAACTATGCAATCGTTGGTCCGATCAACCTGAAAATTGGTATGCAGTGTCTCTGTCCAATGTGCCATAAGGGTCTATGAGGACATTGGCGTATCTCAAAAAACATGGCTGCCATCGGCCAATGAATTTTGAGCACCCATTAGACAAGGTTAACAGAGGCCGATCGGAATGAAACTCACTGGGCATATTCGACTCATGGCCCTAAAGGTCTGTAAGAATTTTGAAACAAATCGGCCACTAGTTGGCGCTAACGAGTTTTTTGCCTCTGTAAGGTGCCTCACTCACGTGGTGTTTCACACATCCACACAATATGCATATCATTTGATAGAACTCCACATGCTGAGCAACTTTGCCTCAAGAACCATTGCTGTCAATCAAACCGTTAATCAATTATTCACAAATATGTGAAAAACCTACTTTTGCGAACTAGTCCTAGGTTTTTCGGTCAATCTCGATCAAACCACTGCAGCGCAGTTCTCCAGACTGTCTAAATCAATAATTATCAAAAAAATTTGGAATTTTGTCCTTTGGGTAGCTATAACGGGGTAATTTAGAAAAGGGGCGTGGCCACATATACCCAAAAGCCTATCAAACCTAAACAAAAACTCAAAACTTTACAAAAGTTGGAGAAAACATGTGTCAGATGACTCTTAACAAGCATGTAAAATTTCATGGAGATCGGACCATAGGTGGCGCTATGACAGTTAAAAAGGCTTCAACAACACGAAATTTCAAAAGTAAATTGCCTTAAATTGCTATAACATGCTCATATAATCACAGAAACACTAGAACTTCATACCATATGATAGATCTCCTCATGCTGAGCAACTTTGCCTCAAGAACCATTGCTGTCAATCAAGTCGTTTATTACATATTCACAAATATGTGAAAAACCCACATTTGCAAACTAGTCCTAGGTTATTCACTTGATCTCGATCAAACCACTGCAGCACAGTTCTCCAGACTCCCTAGATCAATAATTATCAAAAAGAAGTTAAACTTTTGACTCACGGTCGCAAAGGGTTGCCAAAACGTTCGAAAGAGGCGGGGCCACTTTCACTAAAATGGCTATAACTTTGGAACAGAATGAAATATCATCACCAAACTCAGAACATATGTGTAAAAGCTCAGTCTTTTGTCAAATCAAAAAAATTGCGGAGCTTGACCATTTGGTGGCGCTATAAGAGCAAAAATACTTAAAAATGGCTATAACTACGCAACCGTCAGTCCAATCGATCTGAAAATTGGTATGCAGTGTCTTAGTCCAATGTGGCATAAGGGTCTATGAGGACATTTGTGTATCTTGAAAAACATGGCCGCAATCGACCAATGAAGTTTCAGCACCTATTAAACAAGGTTAATGGAGGCCGATCGGAACGAAACTCACTGGGCATGTTCGACTCATGGCCCTAAAGGTCTGTAAGAATTTTGAAACAAATTGGCCACTAGTTGGCGCTAACGAGTTTTATGGCTCTGTAATCACGTGGTGTTTCACACATCCACACAATATGCATATCATGTGATGAATCTCCTCATGCTGAGCAACTTTGCCTCAAGAACCATTGCTGTCAATCAAACCGTTCATTAATTATTCACAAATATGTGAAAAACCTACTTTTGCGAACTAGTCCTAGGTTTTTCGCTTGATCTCGATCAAACCACTGCAGTAATATTCTCTGGTCTCTCTAGATCAATAATTAGCAAAAGAATGTTGAATTTTGCCCTTCACAGGGTCATTTACAAAAGGGGTGTGGCCACATATACCCAAAAGCCTATCAAACCTAAACAAAAACTCAAAACTTTACGAAAATTGGTGAGAACATGTGTCAGATGATTCTTAACAAGCATGCAAAGTTTCGTGAAGATCGGACCATAGGTGGCACTATAACAGTTAAAAAGGCTTCAAAAACACAAGCTGTGTATGGTAAATGGCTTCAAATGGCTAAATAAATGCTCATATATTCACACAAACACTAGATCTTCATATCATTTGATAGATCTCCTAATGATGAACAACTTTGACTCTTGGACCATTAATGTCAATCCAACTGTTCTTTAAATATTTCATATTATTTAAAAAACCTACTTTTGTGAACTAGTTCTAGGTGTTTAACTCAAAATCAATAAAACCACTGCAGTAAAATTGCCTGGACTCTCTAGATAAACATTTCTCAAAAAAAAAAAAAGTTAAACATTTGCATTTAGACAGCCATTTAGATAGCCACTTAATAAGATCATGATCTACTGTACCTGAGTCTATAAAACCTAAAAGAAAAGAAAATTTCACAAACCTAAGTAAAATCATCATCATATGATTCTAAACAAGCCTGCATTTTAAAGATATCAGGCAAAAAAAGGCAATGTAACAGTTATAAAGATTAAAAACAACGCATCTCTCTTTAAAATGTCATGAAATTACAACTATAACCACTAGATGGCAGTAGAAGACCACTAATGGCTCATTGAAATGAACAGTGCTATTCACAGATTGTTTTCCATTCATTTCAATTCATACATACAGTAAATCACTGTTATAACATTTCAAATCACATTTAGTCAAAGTTTAACACTTCATTTAAACACATATATCATATTTGACAATAATACATGATTATGATTACAGTGAAACCTGAAAATTATATATAAAATTTTAAAAAGAGAAGACCTGCACTAAACATTTTGTCACGTAGTTTTACAGTTTAACCATTTAATTTCTGTGATTGTGAGTATTCTCCATCACGGATGTGTTTTAGTATCAGCCATATATTTTGGGAAATCAGTTTTAAAATTTAAAATTATTTCTATAAGTGGTAGGTGTAGAGTAAGGGCATGAAAAATACAGTTTGTACTGTAGGAAAACTATTATGCTATTATGGAATGTCCCAATAAACCATGGAAACAAGTGTGTGTGTGTAAAAATACTTTGTTTTAAGAAAATGCTGAATAATAATACATAATGTAATGTAAATGAAAATGCCGTTAAAATCACTAAATCCACAAGTACCACATGTAGCGGAAAATGGTAATAGTTCATTTGTATTTTTGTTTTTAAAAGACTCATGGATAGAATTTTATGAAGTTTATGTAAACTTAATTTGTTTGGTGTGTTTACCTGTGTATGATATCACCATTTATAAGTGTCTAGGAGTGTTTTTATATTCATGTGGTCCACACTGCCAAAAAACATTTAAAACAGTGTTTAAGCTGTCCTTATTATTTAAAAACATTGAGAACTTATTTGGGAAAAAATGTAGATACATACATACATATATATATATATATATATATATATATAGTACATGATTATACAAAGTAATTACAAGTTTTAACGTGTGTGTTAATGAGTTCAAAGGAAGATTATGAAGTAATTATGAGTTTGTTTGTAGTATTCAAGTCATTTCAATTGAAAATACATATAAAAACGTGTTAAATTAAAAAAAAATAACAAAAACTACATATAAATGATAATAAAAAAATGAAATATGAAACAGTTTTGAAATCACAATATAAAAGTCAATTTAAAAACAAAGTACACAGAACATGTACATGATTATGGAAAGTGGATTATGGAAGACTAACTACAAGTTTTAACATGTATGTTAATGAGTTGCAAGAAACATTATGAAGTAATTAAACAGTATTCAAGTAATTTTAATTCAAAGTACATTACACAAAAATGGTTTAAAAGAAAGACCATTAAATAATAATAACAATAATAATAATAATAATCATTTCATTTATACATTTTTGTATTAATGAATACACAAAATTGTAAGCAGTATGTTAAAAAATAAAATGAAGAAAAAAAATGTTCATTCATTCATTCATAAACATTGCAAAAGCTGGGATTTCATGTGATCAACAAAATTAACATATAATTAATGTAAAATATAATAGTAAAAAAAAATTAAAGTTTTGAAATGATGAAATACAAAAATCAATTGAAAACTTGTTTCATATTTTATGTACATTACAGTCATAAATGCTCTAAATGAAATCAAAAACTCATACAGAGTACATAAAAAATGTAATTAGTACATGAAAAAAAATTAAATGACAAAAGAATAAAATATTTACAAAAATGAAAATATTTACAATGAATCTGAAAATCATTCAATAATATTCAATTATAATCATGTAACAAATATTCATTGATTTATTTGTTCATTCATTCATTCTTTCAACTTTTCAAAAATTCTATTTTAAAAGTAAATGCATGCTATAACCAATATACAGATGTTTTAGTTGTTTGTGTCAAATATACAAAGATGAACTTTGACAATGTTATTTATTTGTTTGTCTAGTTTATAGAGTATTTATAATGAGCACTTGTACACAGTAACTGATCATTTATTCATATTATCTGATTTATCTACATTGTGTCATCATTTGCTGCCTGGTTTGAGTGTTTAGATTAGGTTTCCAGTTTTGTCATTATATGGCATATATAAAGAAATTTAACCTGAAACAGTGCTCAAAATATTATTTTAAAAGAAATGTCACATCTAACATTTAGACACATGAAGCTCACACAATTTTAAGCATTTGCAAATAAAAATAAATAAATAAATAAATAAATAAATAAATAGACAGATAGATGCACAGACAGTAATATAATATTACACAGTTACATTCATAAGTTCTCTAAGTGTAGTATAGATGTGGTATTGACTTTAGGATGAAAAGTATTAATTCGTTTTGTGCTCCTTCTACAGCTGGACCTGTAGCTCTTCTTTGAAGGAACAAGTTTTATGAAATGATGTGCTGAGTGATATGACTCCTATATAAATCTGGATACCTTTTACAGGGCAGCCTTGGTAACTCAGGGAACTAAGCAGATACTGGCAGATCAGTGATCCAGAGGGATGCTAGAGTATGAGGAAGTTTTTGGTTGAGGACTGTGGCAAGAGCAGGCTCAGCACTGGGTAAGACGAGGCTCATGTATGAGCTGTAGGATGAGAGTGGCCCAAACATACATAATTCCTACAGCCATATGGACAGTGTTGTAGTCTCTAGGATGAGCTGTGGGGCTGGAACAGACTCTAGGATGAGTTCTGCAGCTGGAACAGACTCTGGCATGACATTTGGGGCTGGAGCAGACTCTGGAATGACCTCTGGTGCTGCGGCACACTCTGGGATGACCTCTGGGGCTGCAGATGAGTCTGAGATGAGCTCTGGGGCTGGAGTGGACTCTGATATTAGCAATGAACAGTTGTTACTATCCCAAGGCATTAGTGGTTGATCCAGACATTTATGAAACATCACTGTTATCAACTCATCATTTAAACAGAAGATGCCAGTAGTTTTTAATGTGGACATTAAGTATCAGGAATGCACACACTTCATCTTCATTTAGGTATCCAGGTAATGCCAAACACAGGGAGAGATGGGGGAACACAGGGGAAAACTCTGGACTGAGGAAGTCTGCAGAAATGCCAGAGATATGAAAGAGACAGAAAGTCTGGAGGATATAGTCTTATGAGACCAGACAATGTTCAAGACAATGAGGTTTGACATTAATGCCAATAAAACAGTAGAAGACCATGTTGTTTTCCATTGCAGAGATCCAAGAACAGAAATCTAAAGTTCCAGTCAGTGTGAAGTCATAAAAATGGACAAAGAGAAGTGGAAAAATGTAGTCTCATCTCATGAATCTTAACTGTTGGTGAAGTGATGTTGAAGCATGATGACAGTCAATATTTGGAATTTACAGCTTAAATCCATGAAACCAGCTTGCGTTGAGTCAACTGTGCAGGATGTTCATTGTGCTGTAGTGGAGTTACCACATTCTCTGCAGTCAAAATATTCTTTTTAGCGTAGCTAGCCATGCATTGAAATGTTGTCATCATTATAAATGTGCTGTGCTGTACCTGTAGATGATGAGATTGTAATTAGGAAAATCCTTTTTTACAAATTGTTTTTTTTCATGCCTTCATACAAAATGAGTAATGCAGTCATTAAATAGACAATTTAACTGCAGTGTAATAATTTAAGACAATATCTTTCTAATGAAATGTCAATATGTCTTTCCAATTATGTCAACTTGATAAAACTTATGTTAAAAGAAAAAAAATACATCTTACCTCTTTCTCATTATTACAAGTGTTGATGAGGATGAAGCAGCAAAGATAGTCCAATATTTCTCAAACTTAATCTTTCTTCTTATATTCTCTTTTATACATCTTGTTTTTATCATCCTGTTGAAAACAATTCCATTTTCTGCATGTAACATTTTAAAGCAACTCATTAAATTTCATTAGTGGCAACAGCATAATCAGCTCTGCATATACATTCATGGTTAAATTACATTGTAATAAAATACATGAAAGAAACAAAAAAATCAATGAATAAAATGAATGAATGAATGAATGAATGAAAAGTAATACAATAAAAAGTAGTTTAGAAACATTGGATGGCTGTTAAGGCCATTGTATTAATGGGTTTTATTTTTCAATATATATATATATATTAATTGATATATATGCTTAAATAACAAGTTATATTAACATAGCTCGATATTCTAATTAAATATCAGTATGAAAACGTTCATGGCCTTAACACCCAGTAATGGTACAATGCTACATACTGCCTTCACATGCTATCGGAAATGTCACACTTCTGACTTTTGAACAGAAAATTATGACTTTGTCATGTTTATGTATTTTGTTGTGTAAAACAACAGTAATTTTCTGAAAGAAAAGTACATTTTTGCATATTTATTTAGAAAATCTTATTGATTCATATTTTTTTTGTTGAAGATATAAGACTATAATGTAGATGTTAAACTTTCAACTAGGAAATTCATATTTATCATAATTGTCATCAGTCACATGCAGAGTCCTCCACAGGGACTAGAACAAAATCAGGTATTTCACAGTTAAAAACACATTGGGATTAGAGGTGCATGTCAATAGTACTAAAACAGCACTTCATCATGAGCACTTAAAGAGGGCAAGGATACAGGTAAATTATGTACCACTCAGTGGGTATCACATTTGAACAACAACAAGAAAACTTATTGACACTAATGAAAAGGCACTTAAAATGATTAACTGAAGGGGGAAAACTCCAGTAGAGCATGGGTTAAATTGGGCACTGAGTTTGGGACAAGTGCCTTAAAGCAACGGTTCTTTATCCTGGTCCTCGCAAGCCCCAGTTCTGCACATTAACCCTTCAAACTTTTGTAGTAAATTTTGTCCATGTCTAAAGACAGTACATGCAATGGTGTAGATTAATTTGTGTTCTTCAGTGAAGTAAACTTAAGCCAATTTGCCATGAGTTACTCATTTTAAGTGCTTTAAAGGGAGTTTGGTGCACAACACTGATTCCGATAGCATGTGAAGGCAGCATATATTCCCACAGAGGCCGTCCATATTTAAGATCCACCTCTGTATCCCCCACCCCCCATCTTGTTGGACGATTTCATTATACTATCCATTTTAGCACAACACATTCATGGCAGCTGAAGTAAGTCGGCATAATATCAATCTTTATTTTATTCAAGCCAATGTCTTTGACATATATATGATCAATTAGTGTATTATTTTCAGTTGTTGGTTTTTCAACTATTTGTGTGAAACCAAAATGTTGCATGAGATCATGGATACTTGAATTATTGAAAAGGTTTTCATTGAAATCTCCTAGAATTATTTTACCACCTGGTAAGTAGTTCATTTCATTAAGTAAAGTAATCAACTTCTCTTTAAACAATGGCATGTTATATGATGATGGTCTGTATAGAACTGCTACAGTGGTGTTCAAATGTTCTATATTGCACATCAGACATTCAATGTTAATACAAGGTAAATCCACTAAAGCAACTTTGACTTCTTCTTTGTGATATATACCAACACCACCATGATTTTCCTGTTTTAGTTTAGCAAAAACATCCTCTGTTGTGTCATATGCAGCACTACGTGTTTTTTCATGGAAATAGTACCCAGGAAGAGTAACAGCATTCTCCACATAGTTTGGTTTTAACCATGTCTCTGTTACACATATCATATCTGCTTCAAAATATCTCTTATCTTGGCGAATGTCTAATATATGTGGGATTAATCCTTCAACATTGTGTAACATAATTTTGTATGTGAAAGTTTCTGTTGTTTCACATGGAACAATGAATGGAGGCATATTCTGTAGTGCTTGATTAATGTTATCTTTTGCAAAAATAGCTTTTTCTTTGAAATCTTCTAAGATGAGTCCATCGAGAGAGGTGACTCGACTTAATGCTACATATGCTTGTCCTGGAGCAAATATCTTTTTCATCGAAACAACAGCTTTGTCCACTGTTAGACCTTGTACTTTGTGAACTGTGCAAGCCCAAGCTAATCTGATAGGAAACTGTCTCCTGACACCACCACTGCTTGTCACTTTTTCTTCCTCAGGTTCAATTGGTGTTACTTTCTCCAGTCCAGGTTTTAAACATGGATGTTTGCCTCTTGCTTCTTTACCAACTTGTTCATTGTCAAATTCAATATATATTTTGGATGGAAATGTTTCATTATCATCATAACAGAATTCTTTAATTGTCCCAAAAATTCCATTAACAAGACCATCTGAAACATTAATATTTTTCAGTAGCATTATTCGAGCATCAACAGCTAATTCAAGAGATTTTTCTAAACAGCTGTTCTGAACTCTGAAGTGATGCCCATCTTTTGCTTCCATTCTGCCGGTTTTAGCATTTCTCTCAAAGTCTTGTGCTTTCACAGTAACTGTGTCAGAGCATAATTTATGAAGCATATGTATGTTGTGCACATCAACTTCACTGTTGGTTGCATAAATGTGGATATCTGTGCTATCATCACCATCACCTGTTTCACATTTTTTAAGCAAAGTAATGTCATCTTCAAGCATTGGTTCATCCTTTTTACGTAGCCTTAAACGATTCAGTAATTCAGCAAATTCTTTATCTTTCTGCCTCATAATCTCTGTAAGTTCAATGAAACTAAAGTGAGTTTCCCAAAGATTCACACTGTTCACTGGTTCACTATATAAAGGTTTTCCTTTGACGGGAGAAAGTTGATAAAAATCTCCAACTGCTATTACTGACACTTTTCCAAATGCTGAATAATCACCTGTTTGTTTGATTTGTCTCAGTCTTCCATGAATATATGCCAAAAGTTTATGATCAACCATTGAAATTTCATCAATTATTAAAATTTGCAGTTTTCCAAATTTGGCTCTCAAGGAATTAATTTTTTCATCTCCAAGTGGCTGATATGGCAATGTAGCATTTGTTCCAATAGAAAAAGTTGAATGTATAGTTGATGCATTTATGTTAAAGGCGCTGACACCAGTTGGAGCTGTTAAAAGCACATGTGTCTCATTTGGGTTTTCTGATAACTTTGATAGAATGCGAGAGGTTTCATAATAGATCGCTTTAATCAGTACTGACTTTCCAGCACCTCCAGGCCCAGATATGAACACATGAAATGGATCTGGGTTTTCTCCTTGTACTTTTGCTAGACACCACTGCCGCACTTTATAAAATATCTGGGATTGTTTCTCATTTAATGAACGCAACAAACACATCGCATCTTTCTTTGTCATAGCACATGGATTGTTTTCTAATGTGAAAGAACCAACATTTGGTAATAGATCGGGTATGACATCATCACCTTCATCTGTTTCTATTGGTTGTTGTTTTCTACTATCCAGACAGTCTAAACGCTCAAGTTCTGCTTCTGGACAAATTTGGGCCCAAGCATCTTCCATTGGTCCATGTTCCTCTAAGTCATCTTGAGCTCTTTGTATGGTCTCTGCTTCTTTTTCAAATTTTGCCCTGTTTGTGTCCACTATGATTTTCACTGACTCAAGCTCATCGTCATAGATTGTTACAAATCCAGTCTCATAAAACTCCTTATATGAAGTGAAATTTGGTGGTTTCAGTTGGCTTTGCAAAAAATGAGGCAAAAATAATTCCAAAATACTTTGATAGTAATTTTCAGGATTTTTAGTGGGTGAAAAACGTGCATATCGTACAACTGCAAAATCCGTACGAGTTCTTTTTCTCACAAACCCCATGTCATTTTCCAATTTTACTGTGTCTGAGCTTGACTTTTCAGACTTGCACAGAACTCTGTATTCTGATGCAAATGACGCTAAACACATTCCTGTAAGTTCTTTAGTTTTTGGACGGGCTCTGTATCTGTCTGTGATGCTTTTCATCCATATTTCATCATTATCAGTTTCTCCATTTTCAGCTTTTTTATTTATGGTATTTAATGGTAAACTCATTTTTATTGTATTACCAGTTGGAATAAAAACCACTTTCCTTGATCCTTGTTTTAGTTTCATATTAGTCAAACGATAAACACTCTCTTGAGCTGACACCTCTCTATTATGTAGAAAAACACTTCCAAGTTTTCTTAAAGCTTGTTTTGCATCCATATTGCCTTGTTTATGTGCTTCTTTCTGAGCATTTGCCAGCAGCAATCCCATTTCTCTCTCTGCTTTGGAAATGTAGGAAATTATATACACTATGCAAGAGTAAGCATCAACAACAAACTGTATGTCCATGTTTGCATTCCAGCATCGCAAAAGATCTTCATTATACTGATTCACCCAAACATCACTTGGCTTTCTCTTCAACACAACATTTGTTTTCTTTGTCATTTTGTTATAAGCGCATTCAAATATCTCCTGATTTATACCAATAGATGCAAACATAGAGTCAACAGAGTCAAAGACAGCATCACTGTTCAGCAAACATTCTCTTACTTTTTTCATTATAATTTCAGCTACTTCTTTTGATAACTCCTTAGAATTATTTGCCTCTTTGCCTTTATTTTTATCATCTTTTGCTTTTTCATTCTTATCTATTTGACTGCTTCTTGTAATGAAAGTATTTTTGCTGGGTGGACGTGGAAAGTTAAATCTACATGTAGTGCCCTTCTTTCTACATGTTTTTGCGTGTCTTTTGCTGTGTTGTTGGACACTGCTCACAATTTCATGCATTTCTTTTTGCTGTTCAGATGGCATTTCACAGGTTACATACCGATCAACAAATGCTACAACTTCATCATCATCATCTCTGTCCACTTGAGGTGCATTTTCAACCCAAAACAGACAATGTGTGTGAGGGGACCCACGCTGCTGAAATTCAATTCGATAGAAGTAATCTATTACTTTTCCAATGGGTTGAGCTGGTGACATAATGACATCTTTCAGAAAACAGTGGAATCGATGATCAAACATTCTAGCAGCAATTACAGGGTTTCTTTTCAGCATCCCACATTTATCAGACCAGTCCAGTTCATCAACAGGAGTTTGACAACCCTCTTGTTTGACAATAGACCGCATTAATTCTGGCCATCGCAAGTCAGCTGATGAAAATGAACAAAACCATGTTGGGATCCCAAGTTGCCTCACCATTGCAAACAAATCTTTTTGAACAGACTGCCAAAAAACAGGACTCCCTCTCACTGGCTTTAAAAATTTATAACCCTCATCATAATTTAAAATCCTTTGAAGTGATTCTTTGTTTGTAAGCATTTCTGAAGTAATTTTTGTTTTGTTGCTTGTGTCATAGCCTTTTCTCAAAGCAATAGATACATTAGAAACAACTTGATTTAGCTCTGACAAATATTGTCCATAAAAGATGTAATCAAGGTTTTTGGCAAAACGTCCATCTGCATTTAAAATTCTATTGTTTAAATATCTAGACAATGTTAATTTTTCAGGTCGTGAATCATGAAATGTGCCTGTTCCTTTTGGAAAGAGAACTGGAAAACATTTAGGTTCATTGGTTTCATCCATTAACATTCTCACTGGATTATTACCTTCTGCAGGTGCAAGTGACATAATACCATCAAAATGTTGATCTAAAACCTCTTGTGCAATGTCCACTGGCTGTAAGCAAGAATCCATAAACATTCCATGCTGTTGTCGATCATGAAGTGTTTCATCATTCATCTCATTATCTTCACTTTCAATGTTGTTCTCTTCATTATTATGCATGTCGTCACAATTGTCTAATTTAGACTCATCGTTATCACTTGTATAAGTCATTTCATCTTCTGTTTTACTCAGAGGATTAGTCCAAGTTTCGTTAAACTCTACATCTGTATACCACTTGTTACTGTCTTTTAAATATGCCAATGCTGTTTTAATGTTATCAGTATGCACATATTTATACTCATAATGCCCTTTGTATGTCAGTTTTCTCTTAAGCTTCACTCGTATTGTAAAATCATGATTTTCTGACCTTGGTAAAACATTCACTACTTCTGTAACATTAGATGGAACACACGTTACTGGACCATGAACTCCATTCTGTCCTCCTCGTGGTAAAGCCAGCATTTTCATAAATGGAATATTCTTTGCAATTAGATGCTCCTCAAGAGAGTTTAAACAGCTCAGTTCAGCAGGAATAGGATCCAAACCTAGATTGTTACTAGCTACACTTTCAGCAGGTCTTTTACCTTCACAAATTTTTCTATCACAAGTGTGACAAATCCATAGACATCCAGCAGGGCTGTTTTTATACACACAGTCTTCACTGCACTCTTTATTGCACTTATGCAGATAATCCACTGTTATACATTTTTCTGCAATATAACCACAATGGTCTGATTTTTGAAAATAGTTATTTTTTTTACAATGTTTCACTTGCATTTTAAAGCAGCATCGATGACAAACTGAACAGATATATTCAGGACCTGTAGATATTTTTTCTTTAAATTGTTCAATGACATACTTTATCTCCCTCCTTTTTATCTCTACTTCACGTTGTGTTACAACATTTCTCATTTTAATACTATTGGCAAAAGTAATATCATTTTTGTACTTCTGTTTATTATAGTTTATCATAATTTCCCTGTATGTTTCATTTTCCTTATATTTTTGAGTATTGTAGTTTTTGACAAACTCTCTGTGTGATAAATTTCCTAGATATTTCTGCACACTATAATCCTTAACAGACTCTCGGTGTGACTCATTCTGCTCGTATTTCTGCACACTATAATCCTTAACAGACTCTCTGTGTGACTCATTCTGCTTGTATTTCTGCACACTATAATCTTTAACAGACTCTCGGTGTGACTCAATCTGCTTGTATTTCTGCACACTGTAATCCTTAACAGACTCTCTGTGTACTATATCTGCATTGTATTTCTG
>VONZ01002745.1:0-39062 GCA_012976165.1 Labeo catla | reverse complement strand
CTGCTTTTGGTGGTTATCAGTGTATTACAAAGGTACAAAACAGATTTCAGTACTAATTGGTTGGTACATTAACATTATATAAATTAATGAAATTACGGTATTTACCTGTAAATTTAAGTGAAAACTGCAAAACATAAACCGTTGCTACCATATTTTTTACGGTAAAATTCCGGCAACCACAGCTGCCGTTTTTTTACCGTAAATTTTACGGAATATTTTTTACATATTGTGTAAAACAAAACAGGACGATGATACCAGTTCTGTCATGTAACATGCATTATCTGATTACAAATCAGATTATAACCCAGAAGAGAAATAGTATTTTGCCCTGTAAAATCTGTGTATTTGTACATGTGGGTGGGTTTGAAGACAAAATATGCAATGTAAAGTGAATTACTTGAAATAACCACATTGATGTGTATAACAAAAGAGGGGTGGCGCATTCAAAATCCAATTGTCTTAAACTGCAGAAATTCCCTAGAGATTCAAGGTTTGTGTGTGAAGTTTTGAGGTCTATGCACAACTTCCTATTTATACCAACACATTCGCTAAAACAAAACCAGTTGTACAGCATGTACAGAATGTAATTACGTGTCTCCTCTGTGTTTGCACGACAGACAGAATACAATGTAATCTCTTTGTTTGGGGTGACGTGATTTGGCTCTGCATTAAGGAAGTAAATACAGGGAGTAACAAAATGTTTTGTTGCTATTAAACTATTGAACTAATATTATTCTATTAGGTGTGCAGTTTATTTTTCAAAGTTTGAAATAACTAAATCTGTGTCCATATCTATCTCTCTATCATCCAATGACTTAATGAAAGCCACTATTTTTAGTCCTGACTGACTTGGAGTAAGCTGAAATCTTCGAGTAAGCCGATTTTAAAAGTACTTACCAAAACATAAAGGTGAAAAATGTTTTTTTTTTTTTTTTTTAAGTAGAAAATTGCTGCCAATAAAACAGCCTAAATGCATACTGTAAAATGTCTATTGTTTATTGTTTATTAATTTATTTTTTTCATGTTTTAAAACATTTCTTTGGTAACAATGGATGAGTTGCTGTCACAAATACGGTATATTCAATATTTTGAGTGACTGGTGAAGGTGAATTTCTGAATTTCAGCTTTGTTGTAATGTGGGCATTATTGGAAAACCTTTTACAATCTGAAAATCATAAGTATATTTATCCTGTAGGGTAGTGGGGAGACTTAAATCTACCCAGCGTATATACAGGTGCATCTCAATAAATTAGAATGTTGTGGAAAAGTTCATTTTAGAGATGCACGATATTGGATTTTTGCCGATATCCAATATGCCGATGTTTTTCGTTTCATTTTGGCCGATGCCGATACCGATATATATCCTTTTGTTTGGAAACAATAAAAAGCATACCTGGAATACACCACATACTGTATTATATACCGACTAATAAATTACAGAAGGTTTAGCAAACACTGAGTGTCACGAATCTGGTCGGTGCTCTGCGGACCGCTCACCACCAGATGTCACTCTCACCTTTCCATTGCACTCTGACTGCTACTTTGCACTTTGGACTGCATCTCCCATCCTCCACCGCACTGATTGCGTCAGCTCATGTGACCATTCAGCAGCACCATAAAAGCCCCGGTCCTTCCCCATGCAAGTCACGGATTGTTATATTGTTGTATTCCCTTTGTTATCGCTTCCTAGTTTCTAGTTCCGAGTTCCGAGTTCCCTGTGTTTTGTTTGTCCCGCCTGGTTATCTCGTTTGGACTGTCTAGCCGCCTGCCTTTCGGATTATCGCTCGTCTTAAAGGACTATTCTCTCGTCTCGCCTCTGACATTCCTGTTTGCTGTTGTTTGACCCTGCCTGCACGACCTTGTATCTGTCTTGTCCTTATAATAAAGCTCGCAAATGGATCCGCTCGCCTCACGTCCCTCCTTCCTCGTTACAGAACAATCCGTCACACAAGGATCCAGCAGCTTCACTCCCGGACATTCGTTTGACAAGGACACAGACAGAATTCTATGCAGAATCAAGCAGAAATCACACACACTCGAGCAGTATACCCATGAGTTTATTTCCATTTCAAACTATTCCACTCTCCCGGACTGTGTTAAAATTGAGATTTTTTGTGACGGCGTAAACCAGCCCCTCCGTACGCTGTTGAGACGCGAGGGTCCGCGCTCGTCACTGGAGGCATTTTTGAACTTTGCGTTATTGTGTGTGGGTTCGCCGTGCACCGTGGGGGTCGCAGAGAGGGAACGCGACGACACGGTAATGGCGACCGCGCGTCCCACTCGCAGATTGGCGGTAATGCCGGAGCACGATGCCGCAAGCATGTTTGCCGCCTGGATCGCTCGGGAAACGGCGGCCGTGCAGAAGCGCGCTCAAGCTATGGCGACGGCCACGGAGAGCGCTCACCTAATGGCGGCGACAGCTGCGCCCGTTCACAAGATGGCGGCCGCGTTGGAGCGCGTTCAAGATACAGCAGCGACAACAGAGCCCATGCACAAAATGGCGGCGACTACGGTGCCCGTTTGCAAGATGGCGGCGGCGCCGGTGCCGGCGTGCGCTCACAAGATGGCGGCGACGGCGGAGCCCGTTCACAAGATGGCGGCATTTCCTGAGTCAAGTCAAGTTTCCAAGTCAAGTCAAGTAGCAGCTGCGTTTCCTGAGTCAAGTCAAGTTTTCAAGTCAAGCCAAGTTGCAGCTGTGTTTCCTGAGTCAAGTCAAGTTTCTAAGTCAAGTCAAGTTGCAACGGTGTTTCCTGCATCAAGTCAAGTTTCCGAACCAGTCAAGTTGCAGCTGCATTTCCTGAGTCAAGTCTCCAAGTCAAGTCAAGTTGCAGCTGTGTTTCCTGAGTCTAGTCAAGTTCCCAAGTCAAGTCAAATTGCAGCTGTGTTTCCTGTGTCAAGTGAAGTCAGAGCTATTGCCCCTGTCTCAAGTCAAATTACAGCCATCTTTCCTGAGCCACTGCACAAGATGGCTGCCACACCAGAGCCACTGCACAAGATGGCTGCCACGCCAGAGCCACTGCACAAGATGGCCGCCGTCTCCAAGCAACTGCACAAGATGGCCGCCGTCTCCAAGCCACTCCACAATATGGCCGCCATCCGGACGCCACCTGTGGTCATGACGGCCCACGTGCTGGACACACCTCTAGTGACGGTATGGGCAGCTAAAATGGCGCTCCTTCATGCCGCGGCGGCTACCCCAGAGTCAAGTCAAGACACAGAGTCAAGCCAGGTCACAGCTGTGCCCCACGAGTCAAGCCAAGTCACAGCTGTTCCCCACGAGTCAAGCCAAGTCACAGTCGTTCCCCACGAGTCAAGTCACGCTACAGCTGTCGTTCCTGAGTCAAGCCATGTTGTTCCTGAGTCAAGTCACGTTACCGCTGTTGTTCCAGAGCCAAGTCAAGCTTCGGCCGCTGCTCCGGAGTCAAGTCAGGCTACAGCTGAAGCTCCCAAGTCCAGTCAAGCTCCCAAGTCCAGTCAAGCTCCCAAGTCCAGCAATGTCAAGCCAGCGCCCGCTAACGTCACGTCTGTCAAGCCAGCGCCCGCTAACACCACGTCTGTCAAGCCACAGCCTGCTCAGGACATCTCCGTCAGGTCACAGTCTGTTCACGTCATGTCTTCTGCTCCTGAGTCTGCACCCATCATGGCCGCCCTTCCTGAGGCGGTCGTTCCTGAGTCAAGCAACGTCACAGCCGTGGTTCCTGAGTCAAGTAAAGTCATTGATCTTCACAAGCCAGTTCAAGTCACCGCTGGTCTTCACGTGTCAGATCAAGTCACTGCTGATCTCCATGAGCCAAGTCAAGTCACCGTTGATCTCCATGAGTCAAATCAGGTCACTACTGATCTTCACGAATCAGGTCAAGTCACAGCCGATCTCCACGAACCAGGTCAAGCCACAACTGATCTTCACGAGCCAGGTCAAGTTATTGCTGACGGCCCAGAGTCTAGCCACGTCCCGCCTGACGGCCCAGAGTCTAGCCACGTCCCGCCTGACGGCCCAGAGTCTAGCCACGTCCCGCCTGACGGCCTAGAGTCTAGCCACGTCCCGCCTGACGGCCCAGAGTCAAGTCACGTCTCGTCTGACCGCCCAGAGTCAAGTCACATTATGTCTGCCAGTGTGATGACGATCACCATTCTCAGTATGTGGGCCGCACATTACACTCCAGAGGTCACATCTGTTCTCAAGTCTGCTCCAGAGCTCCCGTCTGATCTCAAATCTGCTCCAGAGCTCCCCTCACTTGGAGAAGCCATGCCAATGCCTCCTGAGGTGTCAGCCTTGGCTGTAGATCCTCCCACGGAGGCGGCATCCCTCTACAACCTCTCTGCTTCTCCCCTTATTCTGTCTGCCTCCTCTGTCTCTGCTGTTCCTAGGTCCCAGGCCATAATGCGGTTTCCTGCTCCAGAGCTCCCGCCTGGTCTCAAGTCTGCTCCAGAGGTCCCGTCTGGTCTCAAGTCTGCTCCGAAGGTCCCGTCTGGTCTCAAGTCTGCTCCGGAGGCCTTCCCTGTCGGAGAAGCCGCGCCAATGCCTCCTGAGGTGTCAGCTTCGGCTGTGGATCCTCCTAGGGAGGCGGCGTTATCCTGTGGTCTCTCTGCTTCTCCCCTTATTCTCTCTGCCTCCTCTATCCCTGCTCTCCCCAGGTCCCAGTCCATGACACGGGTTCCTGCTCAGCCCTGGAGGGCCCTGGCGCCTCCTGTTCCGCCCGGGAGGGCCTCGGTGCCCCATGTTCTGCCTCCTGTTCCGCCCTGGAGGGCTCCTGCGCCTCCTGCTCCGCCTCCGCCTCCGCCCTGGAGGGCTCCTGCACCTCCTGCTCCGCCTCCGGCTCCGCCCTGCTCCGCCTCTGCCTCCGCCCTGGAGGGCTCCTGCTCCGCCTCCGCCCTGGAGGGTACCTGCTCTGCCGGTCCTGCCTCAATCACTGGGCCCCCCACATGGACCTGGCCCTCCAGCCCTCGCCCTGTCTCGCTCCCACCCCACCGCTCCCCTGGACTGTTGTTCTCTTAGAGCGTCTGGAAGCCGCTCCTTGGGGGGGGGCTATGTCACGAATCTGGTCGGTGTCCCGCTGTCCGCCCGCCACCAGATGTCACTCTCACCCCATCATTACACTCTGACTCTTGTACCACTCCCCGGACTACCTCTCCCGCCATGCATCACGCTGATTGCGTCTATTCATGTGACCAATCAGCAGCTCTATAAAAACCCCGGACTTTCCCCATGCAAACCACGGAGTATTGTGAGTTGTTATTGTGTTCTTTTGTTTAGCGTTTCCTAGTTCCCGTGTTCCTAGTTCCCAGTGTTTATTCCCTTCGCCTGGCTCCCCGTTCTCGACTGTACTGCCGCCTGCCTTTTCGGACTATCGCTCTTGTTTTTTGGTTAATTCTTCTAGCCCAGCCCCTTACGGATTACGTTTGCCACGGATCGACCCTCGCCTGTTTTATGGACTTCTATTGTGCATCGCCTACGTTAAACCTGTCTGCTATTGTTGTTTTACCCTGCCTGTACGACCATGTCTTTGTCTCGTCCTAATGAAAGCTCGCAAGTGGATCCGCTCGCCTCTCGCCTCTCTCTCCCTGTAACACATACCAAAAAACAAACACCATCAGCAGTAGTGTCAACAACAGCAGTATATTATGAAACATGAAATGCAATAAAACTAAAATAGCAACACATCTTTTTTTTATCTGTATTGTTACGAACAACAGAGTGTAAAGGATTGTTGGAAAATGTAGGGCGGGGCTTGGTTTTATGCATCAGTTGTTGATTGGATGTTGAGATGTAGGTGCTCAAAAATAGGGGCAGTTGAATTTGAGATTTGAGTTTAAGAGCATTAAGTGACTAGAGAAGACCTGCATAAGTCACCAGAGAAAAGTCTGGCATTTTCACCAGAAGATCCAGTTATGACATTTTGTATGTAAGTAAATGAATGCACTGTATTTTCAGGGCTTGTATTGTTGGGGCTGAAATTTAGCATGGTTGTGAATATTTCAATAGAAACCATTTGACACAATTTCTGTTTTTAAAAATTCAGAAATCCATATTCATCTTGCAGACTTTGTTTTCAAAATATTCAACCTATTTAAAAAATATCACTTACAATATTCAGCAGGCAACAATACAGAATGATGTGTGGCCAAGTATGATGACCCATACTTGGAATTTGTGCTCTGCATTTTACCCATCCAAGTGCACACACACCCAGAGAAGTGAGCTGCTGGAGCTGGGACTCAAACCCGCAACCTTTTGGTTATAAGCCCGACTCCTTAACCATTAGGCCATGGCTGCCCCATATAGGCAGTTCATTCAGGGTTGTAGAGGTCGTCTCTAGGTGCTGATCCACCGTCTGGGCTGGGTATGGACTGGATCTGGGGGACTGCAGTGACCATCTGATCTGGATACGGACTGGATCTGGTGGTTAAGGTGACCTCAGAATAAGAAAGAAACAGACTAATATTAGCGTAGATGCCATTCTTCTGACGATGCACTGAGTACATCGAGAGTTATGACAGAGTGTGTCTGCCTCCCGAAAAGCGTTGGGTAGATTGTTCAAGACTTTGGGAGCTAGATAAGAAAATGATCTGCCGCCCACGGTTGATTTTGATATTCTAGGTATTATCAAATTGCCAGAGTTTTGATAACGCAGCGGACGTGAGGGACTATAATGTGATAAAAGCTCGCTCAGGTACTGAGGAGCTAAACCATTCAGGGCTTTGTAAGTAAGTAGAAAGATTTTAAAATCTATGCGATGTTTAATAGGGAGCCAGTGCAGTGTTGACAGAACCGGGCTAATATGATCATACTTTTCGGTTCTAGCAAGAACTCTAGCTGCTGCATTTTGGACCATGCATTTTGGATTGTATTTTACCTGCACAAGACAGACTGATGCACACAGATATGGAATTGTAACGCCACGCCAGCAGAGGGAGCCCTCACCCATGCACTGTCTGTTCCCGCTCCCTCTGCTGCTTCTCTGGGAACTTCCTGTTTGGTGGCCATTTAAGGAGGCCTAAACCAAACAGGCCCCGCGAAGTATTGTTTTGCCTGTGTGGACTCTACTAAGCGTTTCTCCTGTTTCATTGCCCTGTTTTGTTATTTTCCATGGTTTTGTTTATTGTCATAGTTTTGTCTTGTTTTCTGCCATAGTTTTGTTTCGTTTCATTGTCATAGTTTTTGCCTAGTTTCATAGCCTTGTTCATTTGTCACTTTGGACTGCTCTCTCTTGGATTTTGACCTTCTGCCTGTTTAATTGGATTCGTCTTTTGTCTTGCCTACGTGTTACTGTTTTGTTTGGATATTGACCCTGCCTGTCTTGACTACGCTGTGTTTATTAAAGCTTGCATCTGGATCTATCACGCTTCCTACGAGTCCTGTTACAGAATACTTCGCCTACCACAGATCCAGCAGCTTTTGGACACAACCCACAATCACCATGGATCCAGCATCACACCTTGTTCAGCTCCGTCAAGGTAACCGGCCCATCGAGCAGTACGTTATGGACTTTTGTGAACTTTGTCACTTGGTGGACTTTAAGGAAAGTTTTCTCAAAGACATTTTTTTCTATGGTTTATGTAAAGACATTTCTAACAAAATGTCTGGTCATCACCACAACTGGTCACTGGTACGTTATATTGACTATGCTTTGTTGCTGGCTGGATCGGCATTCACTGTGGGGATCACTGATGATAAACCTTGCCATCCACCAGTATCTGCCACACCAAGGAATTCATATGTCATGTCCGGTATTGTCACTATCATGCCAGAGCCTTCTCATGCCAAGCCTGCCAAGCCCGCCAAGCCAAAGCCTGTTCACGTCATGTCTTGTAAGCCAAAGCCTGCTCAAGTCATGTCCACCAAGCCACAGCCTTCCCATGCCAAGTCTGCCAAGCCAAAACCTGCTCAAGTCACGTCCACCAAACCACAGCCTGCTCACGTCACGTCTTCTGCCCCAAGGCCTGCTCACGCCAGGGCCTGCTCACGCCATGCCTGCCGCTCCAGGGCCTGCTCACGCCATGCCTGCCGCTCCAGGGCCTGCTCACACCATGCCTGCCGCTCAAGGGCCTGCTCACACCATGCCTGCCGATCCAGGGCCTGCTCACCCCAAGCCGAGATGGCCACCATCCCCGAGCCCATCCACAAGATGGCCACCATCCCCGAGCCCATCCACAAGATGGCCGCCATCCCCAAACCCATTCTCAAGATGGCCGCCATCCCAGAGCCCGTTCACAAGATGGCCGCCATTCCCGAGCCCGTTCACAAGATGGCCGCCATTCCCGAGCCCGTTCACAAGATGGCCGCCATTCCGTGCCCGTTCACAAGATGGCCGCCATCCCCGAGCCCATTCACAAGATGGCCGCCATCCCCAAGCCTGTTCACAAGATGGCTGCCACACCTGAACCTCATCAATTCAAAATCATCTCATCCAAATCTCATCTCGCCATGTCTGCTGCACCTAAAGCAAATCAAGTGATGGCTGATCCTTTGGTTTCAAGTCAAGTCAGGGCTGCACTTTTAGTGCCAAATCAAGTGACAGCTGTTTTCCTGAGCCACGTCAAGTCACAGCTGTTCTTCATGAGTCAAGCCAAGTCACAGCTGTTGTTCTCCATGAGTCAAGCCAAATCTCAGCTGTGCCCCACGAGTCAAGCCAAGTCACACCTGTTCTTCACGAGTCAAGTCACGTTACAGCTGTTGTTCCTGAGTCAAGCCATGTTGTTCCTGAGTCAAGTCACGTTACAGCTGTTGTTCCTGAGTCAAGCCATGTCGTTCCTGGGTCAAGTAAAATTACAGCTGGGTTGTCTATATTAAGCCAAGCCACAGCTGATTTCCATGAGCCAAGCCAAGTTACAGCAGATCTTCATGAGACAAGTCAGTTGCTGCTGTTGTCTCCAAGCTGCCAAGCCACAGTTGATCTTCATGAGCTGCCAAGATACAGTGATCTTCATGAGTTGTTGCTACTGCCAGCACCTCTGTGCCAAGCTCAAGCTACAGCTGGACCTTCATGAGCTGCCGGGCTACAGCTGACCTTCTCCTGAGTCAAGTCAAGTCACAGCAGACCTCCCTGAATCAAGTCAAGTCACAGCAGACCTCCCTGAGTCAAGTCAAGACACAGCTGCGCTCCTAACAGCACCTCTTCACGACGTGGCTGCTAGTATGGAGCCTCGCCAAGCCACGGCCGTAATGCCAGAACCTCGCCAGATCCCGTCTGACCCCCAAGAGCCTCGTCACGTCTTAGCTGACCCCCAAGAGCCTCGTCACGTCTCAGCTGATTGTCTAGAGCCTCGTCGCGTCTCAGCTGACCTCATAGAGCTTCATCACGTCTCAGCTGACCCCCAGAGCCTCGTCGCGTATCAGCTGACATCTCAAAGCCTCGCCAAGTCTCGTCTCAGCTCCCAAGCCACGCAGGGCCCACGCTCCCAAGCCACACAGAGCCCACGCTCCCAAGCCACATGTCCACAGCGTCCACACCCTCAAAACCGGCAGACATCCCACTATCTACTGTGCTGCCTGTCATGGCGATTGCCATTTTGAGCGTGTGGGCTACACGCTGTACTCCAGAGGCCTCGTCTGTCCACGAGTCTGCTCCAGAGGCCTCGTCTGTCCACGAGTCTGCTCCAGAGGCCTCCAGAGGTGTCAGCTCATGCTGTAGATCCTCCAAAGGAGGCGGCATCCACCCATGGACTCACTGCCACGTATAACCACGAGCCTGCGCCAATGACCCCGGAGGTGGCGGCTCCGGCTGCAGAACCCCCTAAGGGGGCGGCGTCTTCCTATGAACTCTCTGCTCATCATGTCACGGCCAAAGAGGCCTATCATGAACTCTCTGCCTGCCAAGTCACGATCAAGAAGGCCAGTCATAAACCCTCTGCCTGCCATGTCAGGGCCAAGAAGGCTAATCATGAACACTCCGCTCTGCTATGGATGTCACTAGTTCCACTGTGGATATCTCTGTTCCTGTCTGCTCTGCCTGCCTCGCCATGGCTCCCTGTTCTGCCTGCTCTGCCTACCTCGCCCTGGCTTCCTGATCTGCCTGCTCTGCCTGCCTCACCATGGCTCCCTGTTCTGCCTGCCCCGCCATGGCTGCCTGCTCTCCCTGCTCCACCATGGCTCCAGGCTCCTCCGAATCAAACATGGTGGACTTCTGCTCCAGTGTACCACTGCCTGCCACAGTTCCACGGCTCAGGCCCTCCAGTGTTTCACGGTCTGCTACTGGTCCACGGCCCAGATCCTTCAGGGTTCCACTGTCTGCTACTGCTCCACGGCCCAGGCCCTCCAGTGTCCCACTGTCTGCCACAGCTCCACAGCCCTGGTCCTCCAGTGCTTCACTGTCTGCCACTGCTTCATGGCCCAGGTCCTCCAGTGCTTCACTGTCTACTACTGTTCCATGGCCCAGATCCTCCAGTGCTTCACTGTCTGTCCCTGCCCCACGATCCAGGCCCACCTTCTCTGCACGGACCTGGCCCCCGTCCCACCCCCTGTTTTGCCTCTGTTCCCCCACCCTCCTGGACTGTTGTTGAGCTGCCAGGAGTCTCCTGGGTCTGGGGGATTCTGTAACGGCAACACAACATGACAGACAGGACTAGAGCTAGGAGCTAATAACTAGACAAAACTAGCACAGGGAATAGACTCTGTAATGTGCTATCTCTAGGAGAGAGATAAATGCAACCATGCTCGGCGTTGAATGGTGGTTTGAATCTGATTCTTATAGTGTGTGTGATTGGCTGCAGCTGTGTGCACAATCAGTGAAGTGGAGCATGGGAAATGTAGTCCAGGGTGACATGTAAAAGTAAGTGTAGTATGATAGTCAGTGTAATAGGAAGGCGACCTCTGGTGGCGAGCAGACGGAAGATCACAGACAGGATTCGTGACACATACCTAGTCTTGTACGGTCAAGATTTTTGGTATTTTACTGAATATTAACAGAAACCGCAATTCCAATAGATCAGATCTAATAACACATGTAACACAGAAAGGTGTGCACATGAAATAAGCCCTTATTAATCACATTTAATGTAAATGAATTGATATTGTTGATGAAACTTGCGCAGCAACTCAGAACGCATAGACAAACCACAAGTGCACATTTTGACTTAAGTCTTTGTAAGCTTATTGATGAGTGTGTTTGAAATCCGACTGCAAATTCAGTAACCTGTAGTATATTCACATTTTCTAATTTTGCATGATGATCGTGTGAGAATTTAGAAAAATGTTATATATAAATGTATGTATATATATATATATATATATATATATATAATATTATATATGTATTATGTATATATGTAGTATATATAATATAATATATATATATTATATTATATATGTATTATATATATATATAAACATTGCTACGTGTACTGCGTTAGGCTAACCGAGACTTGTTATAGCACTTACATATTATTGCTCTTTTGTTGGTTTTGATGACTTCTATTGTTCTCATTTGTAAGACGCTTTGGATAAAAGCATTGCTAAATGCGTAAAAGTAAATTAATTTAAATGTCTTGTGGTGTGAAAATCCGCTTGCATAAATTAAAGAAACAAAGAAAGTGACTTACAATCATAACTTCAACTTCTCATACACACTCATGAACAGCTCCCAATCTATGGAAATACAGCTGTGTTTGCACTTCCGTTCAAATGTAATTTGCACTTCCACTAGCTTTGCAGATATCAGGTAAATTGTATTTCAGTGATTTTATGACTATACACATATTTTTTTAGCTGTGGAGATCAGGGTGGTCGTTTGCTTACACTGCTGTGCAGTGTTTTGATTTTTTTGAGTTTCCTGTGCTGTGTAATAAAACATTTTTGTTGTGACACATGCACTACAGTCAAGGGAAAATGCTGAAAGGTTACGGACCTACAGTCTCTGCGACCTGGTGAAGTCCATCAACATCCGCTGCATAACTGCCCTGCTGTGCCTGATCTGGTGAGAAGACTTCTATGTACTCAAGATACTGCCTAGACATTATCCAGTTTAAGACATGGATCACTGCATGTATTAGTAGCTTATTACATCTTTATAGTATAACCGTACAGATTTGAGTATCTTTATAGCACTTATATGCACAATAAATTACATTTAGACATTCAGTAAAACTGAACATATGTACAGTAGTCAACATTTGAAGTGGATTGAAAAAGTTAATCAAAGTTATCCTTAAACAAAAACAATGGGTATTGTTTTATTTTAGAACAACTTTGATGAAAGGTTTTGATCCACCTCAAATGTTGACCACTATATACCCAAACACTGACATCCAAACGTCAGCTGTTGACGGTCATGTTCTCCAGCATGATTTGAGATGTTCCAAAAACTCACAAAATTAATGCAGTTTTAGCTGGTTTGATTAGAAATAAGGTAGAAAGATAAATCATTAAATCATTACATTTTATTGCTTAAACATTCAAAATCCGAAAACCTTTTTCCTGAAACTTTTCTGGGTTCAAACTGAATTGGATTTTAAATCCTTTTAATGTGGTCTTTTAATTTTCTTGTTGTTCTTCTTCACTTTTTTTTTTTTTTTTTTTTTTTTTTTTTTTTTTAGTAATACAATAAGCAAATACCCAAGGGCAATAATAATATTTTTAGTTAACATTCATTTCAGCATAATGCCAACATACCAAACCTGCCACTCACTTTCTTCTTTCTTCTTTTAGGTCAGCTGTTTCTGTTGGATACTGTGCCTTGTCTTTAAACACTTCTAGTCTGCATGGAAACATCTACCTGAACTGCTTCTTCTCAGCAGTTGTGGAAGTGCCTGCCCTTATCATGGCCTGGCTGATGCTCCGCCACTGGCCAAGGCGTCTCAGCTTGTCTTCTACCCTGTCTTTAGGAGGACTGGTTCTTCTCTTCGTACACCTCATTCCACAACGTGAGATATTCCGGTTTTTGCTGTATGGCAACGTTTATTAAAATTTAATAAAAAAATATATTAAATTCTTATTGAAATATTAGGGCTGTCAAATGAAGAAAGGAAGCAAGTGACTGTTTGTTTGAATGGCTTACTGATTTATTGACTCACTTGATTTGTTCAAAGATATGATTGTAAGGATTTGTCTGTCTAATGGTGTGTTTGATTTTTGAGACACAAAAATCAACTTTGTTCAACTTTAGATGGAGTTTTTTGTCTATTAATTTATAGATATGAGCTCCATTGCCATTTCACTGGTGATGCTGGGAAAGTTTGGTCTGTCAGCAGCATTCGCAATCGTGTACCCTGCTACTGCGGAGCTTTACCCCACTGTACTAAGGAACACGGCTTTAGGAGTCTGCTCAATGGCATCCAGAGTCGGCGGCATAATGGCACCATATTTCATCTACTTAGGTAAGTAAGGAAAAATTTTTTTTTAAATTCTGAATTTGAAAAACGCTTTTGCTCAAATGTGTAATCAGGAAGTCCCACAGCATTATATTCACAAAAGCTAGTTTTTGGAAGTTTCATCTACATCATATCTTCTTCAAATGTTATTCATACATACCTTTTCTGGTCAAAATATGGGCCAACTTAGCTGTCAAATCCACAGGTTTATTTCTCTTGAAAATAAAACATTCTGTCATCATTCACCCTGATGTTGTACCAAACTTTCTTTCTTACTGCAGAACAGAAAATAAGAGATTTTAAAGGGCATTGGAGTCCAAACAACACTGACTTTCACAGAGGTATTTTTTTATACAAAATACCTTGTGTCTATTTTTGAATGACATGAGGGACATGAGAGTAAATGATGACACGACTTTCATTTTAGTTGATCTATGCCTTAAATAATGTATAATACCTAATAATGCTTGATATGATTTTCCCCAGTAGATTTTAATACAGTCAGGTCTATATATATTTGGACACGGACACAATTTTCATCATTTCGGCTCTGTATGCCACTAGAATAGATTTAAAATGAAGCAATCAAGATGAAATTAAAGTGCAGACTTTAAGCTTTAATTCAAGGGGTTGAAAGGTAAGGAATTACAACCATTTTTATACACAGTCCCCCATTTTTAGGGGCTCAAAGGTACTTGGACAAATAAATATAATCATAAATAAAGGTCATAAATTAAGAATCTTTTCCAGGCAATGAGTGCCTTAAGTCTGGAACTCAGGAACATCACCAGAGACTGGGTTTCCTCCTTTGTGATGCTTTGGCAGGCCTATACTTCAGCTGACTTCACTTGTTGTTTGTTTGTGGCTCTTTCTGCCTTTAGTTTTGTCTTCAGCAAGTGAAATGGACACTAAGTCGGGTTAAGAGCACGAGATTGACTTGGCCATTGCAGAATATTCAGCTTTTTTACATTCAAAAACTCTTGGGTTTTGCTGTGTTTTGGGTCATCGTCCATTTGTACTACGAAGTGCCACCCAATCAACTTTATTGCTTTATAAAGCAATAAATGCTTTATTTGACTGAATCTGCGCAGACAGTATATCCCTATACACTTCAGAATTCATCTGGCTGCTTCTGTCCTCTGTCACGTCATCAATAAACACCAGTAACCCAGTGCCACTGGAAGCTATGCATGCTCATGCCATCACACTGCTCCACCATGTTTTACAGATGATATTGTATGCTTTAGATCAGTGTTTCTCAACCCTGGGTGCCCCCCAACACTGCAGATTTTGTGTATCTCCATAATCAAACACACCTGATTTGACTCATGAGCTCATTAGAAGAAACTCCAGGTCCTAAAATGTGTGTGTCAGATAAGGGAGACATACAAAATGTGCAATGTTGGTGGGGCGCCCAGGACCAGGGTTGAGAAACACTGCGTTAGATCATGAGCTGTTCTGAACCTTCGCCATACTTTTTTATTCCCGTCATTCTGGAACAGGTTAATCTTAATTTTAGTCATCCACAGAATGCTTTTCCAGAAGTGGTGTGGCTTTTTTAGATGTTTTTTGGCAACGTCTAATCTAGCCTTGTTTAAACCTTGTGGTGAACCCTCTGTATTTTCTCTCGTGAAGTCTTCCCTTGATTGTAGACTTTGACAGTGACATGGCTACCTCCTAGAGAGTGTTCTTCACTTGGCTGGATGTTGTGAAACGTTTTTTCTTTACCACAGAGGAGATCATCCAATCATCCACCACTGTTGACCTCTGTGAACGTCCAGGCCTTTTTATGTTGCTAAGCGGTGTGTTCTTTTTTTCTCAGAATGTACCAAACTATTGATTTGATCACTCCTAAGACCTTTTCTCTGCTAAACTGATGTAGAAAAAATGAAGGAATAGCCCAAAACTGCCCATGATGTAATGATGGGTCAACAGAGTTGGGATCCATTTGCAGCATTTATTAGAAAGCAACGTCAGACAGGCAGGGTCGGTACACAGTGAACAGGGTAAACGTAGGTAAGGCAATACTCAGAGTCGAGAAGCAGGCAGAAGGTCGGGGCAGGCAGCAGACAGAGTAAACAGTAATCCGTGTAACAAAGCAGAGGGTTTCAAAGGCAGGCAGCAAGGTTCAAATACCGGGTAACAGTCCAGAAACAGTCCACAATAATCCAACACAGAAACAAACGCTCAGAAATGTCAGCCGGGGCAAAACAAGACTTCGCGATGGAGTAGCGGAACCCGGAAGTATTTATAGGAGGGAGACAGGAAGTAATAGTCCGTGGGGGTCAGGACCAGGTACGGGGCTGATGGGAGATGAAGTGAAGTGAGAGAACTAGAATTCCGGTGATGGCGGCCTCTGGTGGCGATCGGGGGGAACCACAGAGGACGGGATCGTTACAGAGCCCCCTCCCTGCGAACGGCTCCTGACGTGAGGAGGCTGTTGACGCCGGGGTCTTCCACGAGGGCGAGGGGCCGGCCTGTCCGGATGATTTTGATGAAACTCGGCAGTCAGAGAGGGGTCTACGATGTCTTTGGCATTGACCCAAGATCTCTCCTCGGGGCCGTACCCCTCCCAGTCCACAAGGTACTGTAGTACTCCACCCCGGCGTCGTGAGTTGAGGATCTCGTTGACCCGGTACGCCTCCTCATCGTCGATGATCAAAGGAGGGGGTCCCTGCTCCCGGTCCTCGTCTAGGTCGTCCACCCCTCTCGGAGCACCAGCGGCCTTGAGCAGAGACACATGAAAGGTGGGTGAGATACAGTATTCAGATGGTAAGGCTAAACGGTAAGAAACTGGTGTAATTTGTCTTAAAACCTTAAATGGACCCACATACCTAGGACTGAGCTTGCGACATGGGAGTCTGAGACGGAGGTCCCTCGTGGAGAGCCAGACCCATGAACCAGGAGCGAACTCTGGACCAGGACGACGGTGGAGATCAGCAAACCTCTTTTGTCTTCGTATGGCGACTTGCAAGTGCGTGTGGGCCGCATTCCATGTGGCCTCGCTCCTCTGCATCCAAGTGTTGACAGTGGGCAAGTCAGAGGGGTCTCCAGACCATAGAAAGAGCGGCGGTTGAAAGCCTAACACACATTGGAAGGGTGTGAGTCCAGTGGCGGGTTTGCGGATTGAGTTCTGGGCATACTCAGCCCAGAAGAGAAACTTACTCCAGTCGGCCTGATTGCGGTGGCAGTAAGTCCGCAGGAAGCGAATGATCTCCTGGTTGAGGCATTCTGACTGGCCGTTGGATTCCGGGTGGTATCCTGAGCTGAGACTTATGTTCACATTGAGACATTTGAAGAAGGCTGACCACAGGTGGGAGGTGAATTGAGGACCCCTGTCGGAGACGATGTCCTCTGGCAGTCCGTAGAATCTGAAGACATAATTGCACAGAGTCTCAGCGGTCTCTAAGGCAGTGGGCAACTTGGGAAGAGGTATGAGCCGGCATGACTTGGAGAAACGGTCTATCACAGTGAGGATGGTAGTGTGTCCTGCTGAAGGGGGTAAGTCCGTGACAAAGTCTATGGCAATGTGAGACCAAGGTCTTTGCGGAATGGGCAACGGCTGTAGCAGGCCTGCTGGGAGTTGTTTGGAGGGCTTGGTGATGCAGCATGTCTCACAGTTCCTTATGTAATTGACTGTGTCAGAACGGAGCGTTGACCACCAAAACCTGTTAGAAATGAGTTGAAGTGTCGCTGTGATACCCGGGTGGCCAGAACTGGGGTTATTGTGGACGAGCTGTAGAACGCGCTCTCTTAGGGCCTGAGGTACGTAGAGCTTGTCTGGTGGACAGTCTGCTGGTGGTGGATTGGTGGCTTGCAATTCCGTTAACTCAGTTACAATATCCCACTGTACCGGAGCGACGATGAGAGTGGCTGGTAAGATGGGGTCCGGGCTGAGTGGTTGGTACTCGGACTCAAACAGGCGAGACAGGGCATCTGCCTTGGTATTCTTAGATCCCGGCCGATAGGTGACAGAGAAGTCAAAGCGCGTGAAGAAGAGCGCCCATCTGGCTTGCCTGTGGTTGAGTCTTTTGGCGGAACGGAGATACTCAAGGTTGCCATGGTCAGTGAGAATGGTGAAAGGAAATTTAGCTCCCTCGAGCCAGTGGCGCCACTCCTCCAAGGACGCTTTCATGGCCAGCAACTCACGATTGCCCACATCGTAGTTCTGTTCTGCTTGAGATAACTTGTGTGAGAAAAAAGCGCATGGGTAGAGTTTGGGAGGATCGCCATGACGCTGGGATAGCACAGCCCCGATTCCTGTGCTAGAGGCGTCGATCTCCACAATGAACTCACGCTCAGGGTCTGGATGGTGGACTATGGGAGCAGTTGTGAAACGTTCCTTGAGCAGTTTGAATGCCTGAACGGCAGCTGGGGACCAAGACAGCCGCTTTACTCCCTTCTTCACCATAGATGTCAGAGGAGCCGCCACGGAGCTGAAGTTCCTAATAAAGCGCCTGTAAAAGTTGGAGAATCCCAGAAATCTCTGTAGCTCCTTAAGAGTGGAAGGTTGAGGCCATCGCAGAACTGCCTGCACCTTGCTGTCATCCATTGCCACCCCCTCTGAGCTCACCACGTAACCCAGAAACGTGGTTGCAGTCTGATGAAATTCACACTTCTCAGCCTTGGCGAACAGATGATGAGAGATTAAGCGCTGAAGAACTTTCCTGACGTGTGAGATGTGTGACTTGAGAGAGTCTGAGTAAACCAGAATATCGTCCATGTAGATGATGACCCATCTGCCCAGCATGTCCCGGAACACATCGTTAATGAAGGATTGAAATATGGAAGGACTATTGACCAGGCCGAAGGGCATAACCCGGTATTCGTAGTGGCCAGTCGTAGTAGAGAAAGCCGTCTTCCACTCGTCCCCCTCCCTGATGCGGATTAAATTGTATGCATTGCGAAGGTCCAGTTTGGTGAAGTACTTGGCGGAGCGAAGTTGTTCAAGAGCTGATGGAACCAGAGGGAGTGGATATCTGTACTTCACGGTGATGTCGTTGAGGGCTCTGAAGTCAATGCACGGGCGCAAGCTGCCATCTTTTTTCTTTACAAAGAAGAACCCTGCCGAGGCTGGAGAGGTGGAGGGCACGATGAATCCCTTGGCAAGTTCCTCTTCGATATAGGTTTTCATGGCCTCCGTTTCCGGCTGAGAGAGGGGGAAGATCCTGCCCTTAGGAGGAGTAGTTCCTGGAAGCAGTTCGATGGCACAGTCTGAGGTCCGGTGAGGAGGTAACTGAGTGGCTTGTCTTGCTGAAGGCCTCTGCCAGGTCATGATAAACAGAGGGAATGTGATCGGCGATGGGTGAGTCTACTGCGACTGAGGCCACGTCCAACATTTTGAGATTAAGCGTGGGGAAACACTGTGGGAAACATCCGTCCGACCATTGCGTGATCTCCCCCTCCGACCAGGAGATCTGCGGTTCGTGTTGTTTCAGCCAGGGGAGTCCTAAGATGATTGGATGGCAGGGAGCTTGGATGAGATAGAAGTTGATATTCTCAGTATGCAGAAAGCCGGTGGTGAGTTGGAGATCGCCGGTGATGTACTGAACGCGACCAGCACCCAGCGGTCTTCCATCTAGTGCTGCCACTGACAACAGAGATGAGCAAGGTTTTAGCGAGAGATCGTGAGCTTTGGCAAAATCCAAATCCATAAAGTTCCCAGCTGCACCCGAGTCAATGAGGGCGATAGTACTAATCCGCTTATCAGTCAAAGTAATAGTTACGAGAGTTTTAACAGTCTGAGAAGAGGCAGAGTAATGACTCACCGCAGTAGACGAGCGTTGCGCAGGCCTGGCAGGACAGGAAGCCTTCACATGACCTGGCTTGCCACAGTAGAGACACAAGCTGAGCAGATGACGTCGTTCTCTTTCCTCTGCGGTGAGGCGTGTGTGGGCTATTTGCATAGCTTCGGGTTCGGGAGTGGCAGTCAAAGGAGGGACTGAAGGTGGCACATTTTCCCCGGTTCTTCTAGAGCGAACAAGATTGTCGATGCGAATGGCCAGGTTGATCAGTTCGTCCAGGGATCTTCCTTCATCCCGGCAGGCCAGCTCGGCCTGTAGTTTGTGACTCAGCCCCTTGCGGAAATGTAGTTTTAACGGATCGTCGGGCCATCCAGTTTGTGCCGCTAGCGTGCGAAAAGTGAGAGCAAACTCAGCTGCCGTGTTTCTCCCTTGGCGCAGCGTCAGGATTTGCTCACCAGCGCCCTCTCCTCCTTCAGGGTAGTCGAAAACCTCCTTGAAGCGTCGAAGGAATTCTTTGAAGGAGGGAAAAGTAGGGCGATTCAAATCCCACACAGCTGTAGCCCAATCCAGTGCCTTGCCGGTGAGTAATGAGCAGACAAAAGCGATGCGGCTCTCCTCTGTGGGATACAAAGCAGGTTGCTGGGTAACAAACAATGAACACTGAAGTAAGAAACCCTTACATTTGGCTGGCGAGCCGTCGAATTTGTCCGGGTATGCCAGTCGGGGGCTGGCTACGGGAGCAGCAGGCGAGGTGGGCTGAGTCGGTGTCGTGACTGGTATCGGAGCTGCTTCAGCTGAGGGCAGTTGCAGCGAACGCAGCGTCTTTACCATCTCTTCCGTAAGAGCAGTCAGGTGAGCGAGCTGTTGTTGGTGAGACGCTAGGACGTTAGCTTGAGCTGAGACCTCCGTAGTCAATCTGTACACCGCTGCTGGATCGATTGTTGGCGAAGTCTTCTGTAATGATGGGTCAACAGAGTTGGGATCCATTTGCAGCATTTATTAGAAAGCAACGTCAGACAGGCAGGGTCGGTACACAGTGAACAGGGTAACTGAAGGTAAGGCAATACTCAGAGTCGAGAAGCAGGCAGAAGGTCGGGGCAGGCAGCAGACAGAGTAAACAGTAATCCGTGTAACAAAGCAGAGGGTTTCAAAGGCAGGCAGCAAGGTTCAAATAACGGGTAACAGTCCAGAAACAGTCCACAATAATCCAACACAGAAACAAACGCTCAGAAATGTCAGCCGGGGCAAAACAAGACTTCGCGATGGAGTAGCGGAACCCGGAAGTATTTATAGGAGGGAGACAGGAAGTAATAGTCCGTGGGGGTCAGGACCAGATACGGGGCTGATGGGAGATGAAGTGAAGTGAAAGAACTAGAATTCCGGTGATGGCGGCCTCTGGTGGCGATCGGGGGGAACCACAGAGGACGGGATCGTTACACATGAAACAGCTTTAGTGTCAACTGTCCAAATACTTATGGACCCTTGAAAAAGGGTGGAGGTACATATTAAAGAGCTGTCATTCCTTAACCTTTTCTCCAATTATATTTAAAGCTCAGGGTGTTCACTTTAAACCAGTGGCATGCAAAGGTCTGGTAACTCCTTGCAGAATCTATGAAAATGTGAATAATTTTTACAAATCAAGAGAGATCATACAAAATGCATTTTATTATTATTTTTTTTACTTAGTATTGTCCTGAGTAAGATACTTTAAATAAAAGATGTTTACATATAATCCACAAGACAAAAAAGATTGGGAACCCTTGTTATGTGGTTACCTGGATGATCTTTGACGGTTGTTCAGTCACTGCTGGAAAGGGTTCAAATATGCAGGGCCTGTGGGATTTTGTCTGAAGAACAGTGTTCAATTGAACTGTTCAGAACAAACAAGGGCCTCATGAACAACCATCACAAAACAATCAAACAAACAAAAACAGTCGTAGATCATCGTGGTAACCACACACAGTATTAAGAACCAAGGATTCCCAAGGAATCTTTTGCAGGGTGTTATTTTAACAATTTCATCTATTTTTTTTTTTTTGTCTGGTGTACTATGTAAAGATCTTTTATGTAAAATATCTTTCTCAGGACAGTACTAAAAAAATTACATGCATTTTGTATTATCTCTCTTATTTTGTTAAAATTATTCACATTTTCACAGATTTTGTAAGGGGTTCCCAAACTTTTGTATGCCACTGTATATGGGTAATAAAATAGTCCTGTACAGAGAAAAAGGCAGAGGATGCCTGGGACCACTATGGGGATGCAGCCAAAGAGTTTCAGTGGAGCACCAGGGAGTAACGGCCTCAAAATGATGAAAGGAAAAACAAGGGAACTGTGCAAAACAGAGGGCAGGGGAGTTGAGACAAAGGCAAACCAAACTGACAAGGGCATAAACTGTGTGTCCATTCACACAAAACTGACAGAGTAAAAAACTCACAGACCCAGAAGAGAGACTTAACAAAAGTGACTTAATGTGATGAACTAGTATGAGGCAATTGACTGTGAGCAGTTGATTTTTAACAACATTACGTTTCTGTGTTTAGTTGACAACATGCTTCTTGTTACAAATCTGATAAAGCGCTTATATTCATAATGTTGGAAATTTATGCAAGCGAGAGTTGGCCAATTTTCACTTAAGTTGCTCTCTGTCTGGACTGAAAAATGTAGGTGAAAGTATTTAGAATATCCTCTTTCTGCTGTAGTAGAAATCATCTCAAACACTAGACCATAAAGGAGGAGGAATTATGACCTCTTAAAAAAAAAATCCCTGATTTGTGCTCTAGTTAGGTCATGTCTGTCACACCCCTGTGGACTGTTTTCTTTGGTTTTTCCCTTGCATGCCCTTATTTGGTCTTTCCTGTTGCGTTTCTAATTATGACGTCATTGTTTAATCTATTACACCTGTCCTCATCTGATTAGCCTGTGTATTTAAGTTTGGTTCAGTTCCTCATTTGTTTGTCGGGTCTTGAAGTTGTTTAATGTCTCTAAAGTCACTGATTCCTGTTTGCGTGTGGATTCCCTGCTGTTCCTGTTCCTGAGTGTGGATTATATTAATAAAGTCTATGTTCCTGATCTCCTTGTCCCTACTCCTCATTCCCGCACACGACGCTGTGACAATGTCATGGCTGAACAGTAAATTGTGAAATTTCCATAGCTTCTCCAGCTTTTCAAACCAAGAAGCATTTGTAAAAATCAAATTAGACTACACAGTGACCAATGCTTATCGAGACCAAACCATATGTTTCGATTTCTCACACATGCTTATCAAAACAATTTATTCATTTTTTTTTTCCCCAGGAAGCTATTACAGGTCTTTGCCGTACATCTTAATCGGAAGTCTGAATGTTCTCTCCGGGTTATTCAGTCTTCTGCTTCCAGAGAGTCTCGGATCACCTTTACCAGAGACTGTCAGTCACATGCAGGTGGTACCTGGGTAAGAGCAGCATTCTCTACTGTTTGCTGTAGCATTAACATTACTCTATGCCAGGGGTGGCGAACTCCGGTCCTGGAGAGCCGCAGCCCTGCAGAGTTCAGCTCCAACCCTAATTAAAACTCACCTGCCTGTAGCTTTCTAGTAATCTTACAGACCTTGATTAGTTTGTTCATGTGTGTTTGATTAGGGTTGAAGCAAAACTCTGCAGGGCTTCGGCTCTCCAGGACCGACGTTCGCCACCCCTGCTCTATGCAATGTCCCCAGTTTACTAAAGGTTCGGTTACATTTGGTATAATTACAACAAACAAAACCCTCATTTCTGTCAGGACCACTGTCGTCAAAATGATAGACAGTTAGCATACAGTTTGGTTTGGCGGCATGGTTCTGTTCTGAGCAAAAACTCCCTGCCCATCCATGCAGCATGTCATGAATGAGCAGGGAGAGCAGCAGCATGTTCTTCTGGAATAACAGAGACTGGGGCAGTAGCCCCTTAGCGAGAAGGGTAGCAGCGAAGGGGTGCTCTTTTTCATAGCCCTTTTAATGTGGTACTTGCCTGTGGCATTAACATTCTAACCTGTATAAGCTAGAGTTAAAGTGTTTATATATATATATATATATATATATATATAGTATTAATATACTAGATAATTATTAATTTACGAAAGAAAGCAATAAATAATGGCCAAATTAAATGATACTTGTAGATTTACACTAAATCACCAGTAGGTGGCAGCAGTCACTCTCTTAATGAGCAAGGTGTCGCCTCTTTCATTCATTCATTCAGCAAGGAAGCGGCTGTAGCTATGAATGGGTTATTCGTTGGAACTATAGTTTGTTGTAAAATAAAAAATAATATTTACAACACTATGTTTAAAATGTAGGCTACATTTAAAATGTTCACTTATTATTACCTTTTGTTGAACTGTTATAAATAGTCAACATTTGCAAATGTTTGGATATTCAGAGAATATTGTGTTCTTGCTTGTATTTAAAACATGAAAAACAATAACTCGCACAGTGCATGTTTCTGAATCAAAGAGTTCTTAAATAGATCTCTATTTACAGTCTGTGTCAATATTTGTTCTTCATGCTATTAAGTGCTACAAATCTACTTTAAAATACAACTAACAGCAGCGCGATTTGCTAAAGCAGCATACTTTGTGGGCGTCCTAACATATGCACGCTGCTGTTGTGGATTCAGTCAGTTTTGACACAGAAGATGAGGTAATTTGATGTCATTTGACCGTTTACGACACTGCAATTTCCTATTTTATAACAAAAGCGGTGTTTTGCTTATCAGAAATACATACTCCATTTTAAATGTTGCTTTAAATTGGGGCAGAATTAAACAAATGGCAAAGCTCAGCATTTTGTTTGTGTACCAGCAGGTACGTACAAGCAGGTCTAGCGAAAAACATGATACTGAACACTAGATAAGCCTTAACAAGCAAGCAAAATCCAAATATCGTGATAGCGTTAAATCAAGACCTTCTGCATAGCACTGGGGCAGCATGCCCTTACAGAAGAGGAAAAGCAGCCAAGGGTGCTCTTCTTTATTAAGAAGCTGAGAAGAGCAGCGTGCCCCTTTAACAATTTTTTTTCCTTTTAGTAGCAAAATCTAAATACAGCGAGTTAAGTATCATATGAAGCATGTTACCGATACACTAGATAGCTTTAAATCAACAGCATATCACCGACTAAAACACAGCGTTTTGGAAATAATAGTTGGATAAATTTAATGAGACCGCATTCCCAATACTAAAACAGCAAGCCTGTTTCACATCTGACAGCCTTGACAACATATTTAAAAACAAGCCTCGCTGTGGTAAGTTTAACTAGTAGTATTACCAGCATGTCATAATACAACCAATAAGCTTAAGTAACAGCGTGCCTAGCAAACAACGTTACTGAATAACTAGCCTTAAAATACGAACAATATTTAACGATAGCATAGCCAACATAGCATTAGGCAATGAGAATTAAAGAAATAATAGTTTAGCTTCATGAAGATTTTCAGAGATAAATAAAGGGTGAAATGGCCAGTTGTTACGTGGATGCTTTTACCCCTTCTTGATATCTTGCTTCTAGTGGGCAAAGCAGATCTCGTGATGCAGGCACATTAGCAGAACTCGGCAAAGTGTTTACATCACGATGTGTCATTGCAGTGCTTGCTCATGTCGCTTCCGAGTCCATCAGCGGACCCTAACCCTAACTCTGAGAAGGGAACGAGACATTGCGTCCTCTAGGGGTCACTATGGGGAACGGCATCTCCGTGACCTGTGTCTGAAGCCTACATACAAAAACATCAACAAAGTTGGTCGGTGACAGCCTATGACGTCACTTCCGGCACGACTCGTCACCGCCGGTGCGTCACTACCGGTGCGACCACAGTATAAAAGGACCCCGGTAGAACAGGACGGTCGCTTCTTCGTCTGAAGCTCACATCGGAAGCATTGCGAAGAGACTAGAGGATGCAGTGTCTCGTTCCCTTCTCAGGGAACCAGGGTTACATACGTAACCTGAGACGTTCCCTTTCGAGGACCTCGAACTGCGTCCTCTAGGGGTCGCTATGGGGAACGGTTATACCCACGCAGCCATACTGAGGGGAGTGCCTGTCATCATAGAGGCGAGCACTAAGTACCAACTCCCTAAGCTTTAAGGGAGTTGCCCCTGAGATGTAGTGACGGCTGTCAGTGACATATCCCCTACGGCCAGAGCCTGGGCTGCATACCCCAACTTACCTGCAAGGGTCAGAGCACTGGACCCGGGGTAGAGCCTCAAGCTTGGAAACCGAGGTATTCCTTTAAGGGGATATGGCCAAGTGCCTAGGATTACCTAGGTTGGCATGTCACCCAGGAGCTCCCGCAGCTCTGCAAGGTTCCCTCAGGATCCGTATTACAGAATGCAAGTGGTAACTCCTTGCTCAACTGAATAAAGTGCGCGCTGGAACTAGAGCGCGTAATACCGTTCCTTTAGCCTGGCAGATGCTCTGGAGAGGGACCCAAGATGGCCGGGGTTTTAACCATCTCGAGAAAGGGTACGGGCAATAGTGCGTGAATCCCTTACCATAAAGGATTTTAGAATGGACGCAGAACTCCGGTGCATTCCATACCACAGCGTGGATTTTAGAAAAGTGCCCCAGGGTTCACGTGTGCACTTACCATATACATGGATTTGAGAAAGTGCCCAAGGGTTCGTGTGGGCCTTACCAGAAGAATGGATTTTTAGACGTACCGTTGAGAAACGGTGGAATAAGAAGACCCTCAAGGTGAGGGGAGCACTGCCGGCTTAACAAGGCTCTAAGGGGAAGGCAGTAAGGGTGCATCTCAGCCGCCCAAAAAAGGTAATGCTCAAAGCAAAACCCTCAAAGAGAGGGGAGGAGAATATGCCAAACAGACAGTAGCCGCAGCTATTTGTCTGCTAAACTGCCAAGAGCCGATACACTTAACCACACAGGGAAGGCAGTGTATCGGGACAGGCTTCTACTCCCTAGACAGGAGGAGCCACTGATCCCCCCAGACGGGATGAGCTCTCAGCAAACCATTTCCGTAGAGAGGGGAGCATCGTTACACCCTGTAAAGGAGCCTTGGACGAGATCTGATCCCGGTGATCAGTTCCTTTGGCCTGAGGGGAAGGCAGTAAGGGCGAACCTAGGTTGCCCGATAGGGCAGTGCTCAAAGCAAACCCTCGACAGGAGGGGAGCATACTGCGCCAAGCAGACAGTAGCCGCCACTATCTGTCTAATAATACTGCCATAGAGCCGATACATTCAACCAAAATAGAAGGTAGAGTATCGGGACAGGCTTCTATTCCCGAGGGACGGGAGGAACACCTGATCGCCCCAGGGTGGACGAGCTCTCAGCAAACCCTTTCCGTAGAAAGAGGAGCATCATCGCGCCCTGTAAAGGAGCCCTAGGAAGAGATCCGGATCAGATATGAAAGGGATCCACCTCTATAAGACTGCACAGAGAGGTCCATGTGTCTATCCAAGGATGTCCAGGAGCTTCCTGCAAGAAAAGACTTCCGAAGAGCTTACCTGGAGGTAGGACCATAGCCCTAGATGTAGTGCTGTAGTGGGGACCTGAAAATTTCCCAATAGATATGCTGAAGGCAGATCCAGGCAAGCAGACCATAACCATGGTCGAAGACCAGAGGCGGGTGCTCGAAAAGGACCTACCAAAGGAAACACACAAGACAGGTCCCAGAAATACAGCATGGTTAGACACATAATAAGGGATCGTACTCACCCACCGTGGTTCCCACGCTTGACTCCAGTTACCGGATAGACCTTCTTGAGAAACTGCCCAGACCATCATAGTGGGTCATCTACTTATAACCCTAACAGGGGAGATAACACCATCTAGGCAGGGACACAGGGAGACCACTGCTTAAAAACCCTATAAAGGGGAGCAATCACAGAGTTAACAGAAAAGGGGAACCAACCAAGATTGACCTGACCACAAAGAATGGCCTGTCTACCTACATCCCAGGCAGGGGAGACAGCACTTACCTGGCTAAGAGCTCAAAGAGACTGCTACTTAGAAACCCTAGGAAGGGGAGCGATCACCGAGCTAACACCCGGCTATCCACAGATAGACGGCTCTATGAAAGGGGTAATGCAACTCCAGCAGTGGGCTGTCAAACTATAAACCCAAAAGGGAGGACAGCACCATGTCGGCACCAGAAAGCTGCTATTAAGAACGCCAAACAAGGGTCTTAACTAGCACTAGGGCTGCGCAAACAACCGGACGCGACCACTGTGCGCATCCCAGCAGCAACGCCGGTCTTGTGACCAGCCACAAACCCCCACCACACTGAGCCAGATGGCGCTGCACCCACCACACAGGGCCACAGCCCACCGACAAGCTGCGCAACACTGCACAGCCCACCAGCGAAGCACGGCACCGTGCAGCACATGCAGCCATGCCCGACAGCAGGTGACCGAGACCCATGACCAACCATGGAAACGGCAATCGCATCCGACCATTCACAAAGCCCCAGCCAGCACATTGCTAAACTTTCCAGGAAGGGACAGGTTAACACACAGCTAGCCTCAGATAGCTGCATTTAACCACATAATTAATGCAAAACTATAACCATCCTCAGATGGCTATACTATCCTCTTTATTTTCTGTCCATAGTATCCGAGTATGGCAGAAAATTAACACCACAATCGCAACGCGCAGCATATGTTCAACCCCCTCGGGAGCTGAACATGCTCCGTCCACGCACCAGATTTCCCTGGGAATCAGGCGGAACAGAGCTGCCGCCGCGAATGCGTTGTTAATGCCCAAGAGACGAACACACTCGTGCAAATTTCGTGTATAGAGAAGACTCACCTCCCTCCTTTGCGAATGCATCGTGATGAGCACATCCAGTTCCCTTGCGAGCTGGACGTGCTGCTCCTGACCACACACACAGCCTGCGAGCTTTGTGCAAGCGGCTACGAGAGCACGCCAGTCCATCGCAAGAAATAAGCACTGAATGTGACGATCACATTCAACTCCCTCGAGAGCTGAAGGCGCAGCTGGCTACCGCACACACAGCCCGCGAGCCCTGTGTAAGCGGGTATGAGAGCGTGTCTGCCTCTCGCAACAAGCAATAAATGCGATGATCTCATTCAACTCCCTCGAGAGCCGATACTCGCTTAATCCTCACCATATAAGGGCCGTATAAAAGGTGTGGGTATCAGAGCGTGCTTGTCTCTCGAAAGAGACAAGCAAAGAGTGCAATAAACTCCACGGGAGCAAAGAGCGCTTGCTCCTTACCACGACGAGTTGCGCCGGAAGTGACGTCATAGGCTGTCGCCGGCCAACTTTGTTGATGTTTTTGTATGTAGGCTTCAGACACAGGTCACGGAGATGGCGTTCCCCATAGCGACCCCTAGAGGACGCAGTTCGAGTTCCTTGAAAGGGAACCCTTGTTGCGAAATCCTGATTAAATGCTTATAGAGAATGAAATCGCCGACTATCTGTTTTGCTCCTTAGCAAGCGACAAAGCTGCCAAAAAATACTGAATAGAGCTTATATAGGAATGCCGTGATAGGTGTCATATTCCTAGAGGTAGATGTGATCAGCTGAGATTCAGCTGATGCAAGCTTGACTCACGTGACCTGCCAGAACTAACACTATATGCTTAATTTAAATGTGGGTGTTTATGCATTGGGGCTGTTAGTGCAAACATTTTTAGTAAATTACCCACAGTAAACCAATGAACTTTCTATAATTTATATGGGATCTTAGTAAATTGGGTCCAAAGTGAATTTCTCTCCATATATATATATATATACACATACATACATACATACATACACACACACACATACAGACAGGTGCATCTCAAAAAATTAGAATATTGTGAAAACTGAAACTGAAACTTTCATATATTCTAGAATCATTGCATGTAAAGTAAAACATTTATTATTTTTTTTGTTCTAATTTTAATGATTAGAGCTTACAGCTCATGAAAGTAAAAAATCTCCACATATTATAATATTTTCTAAGATCAATAAAAATTTGCAAAACAGAACATTTCAATTTCTTTAAAGTGTGTTAATGTACTCAATACTTGGTCGACAGCACAAATCACAGCAAATTACTTGCTGTCACAAAGCTGGTTAGAGAGGCACACAGCAGGAATTAGACTTCAGAGCTTCTTTATTATAAAGAACTGAGGCAGATTCATCATGGTAAGTTCCAAACATGAATATTCTCTGAAGATCAAACAACAGAATAATCACAGTCCTTATGTTAATGCATTCAGGATTCCAACAGTTTGAGAGGAGACACGGAGCGACAAGCATGGAGCAGGTAAGTGAGAAGGCCAGAGACCAGTGTGCAACCTTGAGACCAGTCGACAAGGGAATGAGGTGAGTGGCTATAAGTAGTGTCAAGTAAGTGAAATCAGGTGCGTGCAATCAGTAGGCTGGTGATTATGATTGGGTGTATGTGGTAGGTGTGGCTGGTGATTTCGTGACAGTACCCCCTCCTCACGGGCGTCTCCTGGTGCCTGAAACCAACGGTGAGGATGAACGCATCTTCTAGGAGCAGGGCGATTTGGGTGGAGTTGATGGAAGTCAGAGAGGAGTGATGGATCCAGAACATCATGTTGGTCCACCCACGATCTTTCCTCGGGACTGTACCCCTCCGAGTCTACGAGGTACTGGATCCGGCCACGCTGCCACCAGGAGTCTAGGATCTATTTGATTTGGTAGATGGATTCACTGGTGTCGATCTCAGGAGGAGAAGTTACCTTGATCTCGGTGGAAGAAGGGAGAAGAGGATTGATGAAGGGTTTGAGAAGAGACACATGGAAGGTAGGCGAGATGCGGTAATGATTTGGTAGTTTCAGCTCATAGGTGACTTCATTAATTTGTTTAGTGATGGGAAATGGACCAGTATAACAGGGACTCTGCTTCCTGCTGGGCAGCTGGAGACGAATATCCCGAGTGGAGAGCCAGACTTGGTCACCAGGTTGGTATATGGGCTTATCAGCACGATGGGCATCTGCTTAAATCTTGTGTCTCCAGACTGCCCGCTGAAGATGGAGACAAACGCTGAAGACAAATGCAACTCTCTTCAAAAAGGGTTGAAATTATTATTACAGGGAGAGTTTCACTGTATTGCTCCCCTTTACTTGTTTGTTAGTAATGCCAGTCACATCCAAAAATGTTAACTCTCATAAACTCCAATTATATAGTCCAAAGCATGAAAGTCCATGAACAGGCTCCTTGGCCACAACACCCCAGTCCCTTAGTCCATAGAAACAAAAGTAATGATAAAGATAGTACTCATCAGTCCGTTGACTCGGTCCCTTTTGCTGACAGCAAACCGAAAGTCCAAATGAAAAAATGGAAAAAATGTCCCCAAAAAGAAAAAAAATTGAATCCGCTGGTTCAAGGCCCCACAAAAACACGTTATTCTCCAGCTGAAATAGACTATGTCTCTTTTTTTAAGAGATCATTTTGGACCATTGCTCTGGTCAAGGTAACAAAAGCATGCCACCTCACCAAACATACCTCTTTTCAAAATGGCCACCCTTCCTCTCTTATAGGCAGGCCCATCACAATAAGAGTCCTTAGCAGCCAACAAAAGACCCCATCATTCCCCCTCACCAAAACTGCACATGTGAATGTTCAAAATCAACATATCATGAAAATAATAAACCCTACACATCCAGGCATTTTTAAACTTTTTACAACTTTGTTACACCAAACTTTTTATAAACATAAACTTTTTACATCTTTACTCTTTACATCTAGCGAGAAGCTATTATACAGGCCTTACTGTGGCAGTGACCCTCTCGCTCTCACAGAACCAATAATCAGAACTGTTGTTTCTTGATGTAGGGAATTTTGGGTGTATCCAGCCCAGGGAAGGTACTGGCTCCAGCTGTCCTGATGTTCATGACAGTAAGCTCAGAGGTATCGTCCGATCTCCTGGACCTTGCATTCAGTCTGGCCATTAGTCTGAGGGTGATAACCTGAGGACAGACTGACAGATATGCCCAGCAGAAGGAAGAACCCGTGCCAGACCCTGGAGATAAACTGGAGTCCCTTATCGGTGACGATATCCTCCGGGATACCAACATTTTGAAAGACATAATGAAAGAGTGTCTCTGCTGTCGGTATTCCCCGGAGGAGTATGAGCTTACAGGCTTTGGAGAATCTGTCGATGTTAGAGGGTGGAAGATCTGTGGCAAAGTCCACTCTGATATGGGATCAGAGTCAGTGTGGGATAGGCAGTGGAACCAGTTTGCCCTCTGGTAGATGTCGTGGAGTGGATGTGACGGTGCAGACCGAACAGCCTTTGATGTAATGGGCGACATCTCAAGCCATTGCTGGGCCACCAGTAATGGTTCCAGGGGAGCGAGAGGGTTCGTTAGCTGCCTGGGTGGCCTGATCCCAGAGAGGTGTGGACTGAATCCAGAAGGATGAGACGTAGAGTGGATGGTACATACAGTTTCCCTTCCGGACCTCCTGGCGGAGCGGGTTCTGTTAGAGTGGTAGCACGAATCTGGTCATCTAGGTCCCATTGAGTGACACCCAGAAACATGGTGGGTGAAAGAATGGGCTCTGGTCCATTTGCACACTCTCCGGGGTGATGATGTAACCGAGTAACTGAATTGTGATCTCATGGAATTCACACTTCTCAGCTTTTAGGTATACATGGTGTTGGTGGAGGTGTTGCAGGACCTGGGTTACGTGCCGTTGGAGTTTTCTATGTTGGGTGAACATATGAGGATATCGTCAATGTAGATGATGACAAAATGGTTGAGCATATCTCTGAAGATCTTATTCATAAAATTTTGAAATGCAGAAGGTGAGTTGGACAGACCATACGGCATGACCCATTGTTCATAGTGTCCTGAGGGTGTTTCAAATGGCGTCTTCCACTCGTCACCACTTTTGATGCGAATCAAGTTGTAAGCACTGCGAAGATTCAACATGGTGAATATATGGGCTCCATGGAGTTCCTCCAATGCGGCTGGAACCAGAAGAAGGGGATAGGTGAACTTGACGGTCTGGGAGTTGAGGATGCAGTAGTCAATACACGAACGTAGGCCTCCATCCTTCTTAGGTACGAAGAAGAAACTTAATGCCGCAGGTGAGGTGGAAGGATGGATGAACCCCTGTTGTAGTGCTTCTTTAATGTACTCCTCCATGGCAGCCTTCTCTGGGATCGAAAGAGGATAGACGTGTCGTTTGGGTAATCTGGCCCCAGGCAGCAGGTGAATGGTGCAGTCCCATGGCCGATGTGGTGGAAGATGAGTAGCTGCAATCTTGGAATGCACGGTATTCTACAGGTATGTGGTCAGTCCTCTGTGATACAGGACTCTCAATGGTAGTCAAGTAGACAGTGATGGACTCACTGAGTGGTCGTGGAATGAGAATCTTGGGGATGCACCTCATGAGGCATTTGTCACTCCATCTAAGTACTTCTCCTGAATGCCAGTGAATAGTAGGAATGATGCTGTGCGAGCAAGAGGCGTCCCAGGACAATATCTACAGTGGCTTTCTCCAGCACCAGTAAGGAAAGGCGTTCAGAGTGAAGAAATCCTATGTGGAGCGTTACTTCCGGGGTATGATGATGTACCAAGGCCTTTCCCAGTGGCTTACCTTAGATATTTGAAATTTGATAGGTGATGGTATTTTGGTGTTGAGTAATGTTGAAGATGAAGTTTCCAGAGGCTCTCGAATCAACAAGCACTTTGATTGTTGGATTGACTGTTTCTCATCTTTCTCTTGAAAATATCCCATAGATTCTCAGTGGAGTTCAGGTCAGGCATGTTGGCTGGCCAATCAAGCACAGTAACATCATGGTCAGCAAACCACTTGGAAGTGGTTTTGGCACTGTGGGAAGGTCCTGCTGGAAAAGGCAACCAGCATCTCCATAAAGCTTGTCAGCAGATGGAAGCATAAAGTGCTTCAAAATCTCGTGGTAAATGGCTGCATCAACTTTGGACTTGATAAAACACAGTGGACTAACACCAGCAGACATCACGACACCCCAAATCATCACTGACTTCAGAAACTTCACACTGGACTTCAAGCAGCTTGGATTCTGTGCTTCTTCAGTCCTCCTCCAGACTCTGGGATCATGATTTCAACATGAAATGCAAAATTTACTTTTATCTGAAAAGAGGACTTTGGACCACTGAGCAACAGTCGAGTTCATTTTGTCCTTAGCCCAGGTAAGATGCTTTTGACAATGTTTATGTTTCATAAGTGGCTTGGTAGCCATTTTCCTGAAGACATCTGTGACTCTTGGTGACTTCAGCTTCATTCCACTCCTTGTGAAGCTCTCCCAAGTGTTTGAATTGGCTTTGTTTGACAGTATTCTCATGCTGCGGTCATCCCTGTTGCTTGTGCACCTTTTTCTACTCAATTTCTTCCTTCCAGTCAACTTTGCATTTAATATGCCTTGATACAGCACTCTGTAGACAGCGACCCCTTTCAGCAATGATCTTTTGTGACTTACCATCTTTGTGGAGGGTATCAATGATTGTCTTCTTGACTATTGCCAAGTCAGCAGTCTTCCCCATTATTGTGGTTTCAAAAAACAAGAGATACCTGGAATATTTACTGTAGGGATGGACATTTGATGAAACTCAAATGTAAATATTGTAATTTTTTGAGATAATGGATTTTTGACTTTCATAAGCTGTAAGCTCTAATAATCAAAAGTTGCTGTGCTCCGCCATCTCACTATATTCAAAAAGAAATAAATTAATAAATAAACTTTACATGATGTAGATTACACAGACTGGCGGAGAATGTGCACTGATGTACCTTTATTAAATATGTTATGTGGTTTATTTTGATAGGTTAATTGTTTTGTGGTGTTACGGAAAAGCACCCCTGCAGCATGTTCTTAACATAAGAGAAAGACAGTCATTTTTGCTTGCTGCCATAAATCGCTATTTTTGTGCACTAAAGAAGTGCACTAAAGTGAATTTCACCTAATTTTGACCCAAAAATTACATTTTCTGAAAACATCCCAGCGTGACGTTTTCCCAGATTACATTGCATCACATATACATATATAATTCTCATTGACCTTTTTCGTACTACTCGGAGGTGATTGGAGCTTCCAAGTGATGTCCTTCAACGTGATGTTGCACGTGACTGACAGACAAAGCTGCAAGTTTTTTTTTCTTGAATACATAAGTTGACATTTTGCAGTGTCCACAGAATTTCCATTGATGTGCCAGGTCTGTAGAAATGAAGAAAATAATCTACTTGCCAACTTGAAATAATGCTAATATTGAGCGGTGCTACAATTTTAAATATTTTAAGTGATATTGCACACTTTTGTTGTGTACTGGTAAATAATTATACTTTTTTTCAGGTTCAGAAAAAGACATTCTTGGAGGCCAACTGATAGAAACTGTGAAGAGGAGCATAGATCTGAACACTTGCAAAGCACTATAGAGAGATTTTAAAAAGTATGTAAGATTTATCCCTTCTCTCCAAAGCTGTAACCTGTCTTGCCATTTGGGGGGTTACATTACAATGTAATGGTCATTTTGATTCTCAATGTAATAAAGGCCCACATTTTAATATCTTTTTTAATAATGTTTATGTAAAACTGGTTCAAGGTAATTTTTGTTATGATATTTGGTCCTAAATATGATAAAGGACAACGCAGAGTATGAAATAAAGTTTGGCTTTTGGCACAACTTGTCAAAAATGCTCTGTCTCTTTTTGTCTCTCTCACGCCCTGCGTCCCATTGTTCATGGTAAAGCCCAGAGGTCAGACAATGTCCGACCCTGGTTAGGGTTTCTGAAAGCAACGCCTTCCCCCGGACAGTCTCTCACACCTATTCCAGTATGGATTAGGAAGGACGCAGAAATGCACTGGCAGGCGCATGTTTTTGTTGGTTGCTGCTCCACTTGTTGTAAATGTTGTTTGTTTAGTAGAGTTCAATAATGCCCTAATCCCCAGTTAGGATTACTTTTGGCCTTAGGGATCAAAAAGCCCAGAGGCCAGAAAATGTCTGACCCTAGGCACTGGCCTACACTTCAGTAGCCTGCTTTGGTTCCTGCTTCTATTCTGCTCTCTACATGAACACCCAAATGTTCTTTATTCTCTGTATATCTCTGTGGATGTTGTCTTGCGGTATCTGTGTACTTGTTTTGTTTCTAGAAATTTCAAGTCAAGTGAAGTCAAGTCAAACTTTATTGTCATTCCGCTACATGTGTGGACATACAGTGGAACGAAATGTTGTGTCTCGCAGGACCGTGGCGCTACATAAATAAACATAAATATGAACATAAATACACTAGACGTAGAAACAATTTTTTAAACCTATACATGTAACTATACATATACTATAAATAACTGACTATACATACACATAACCTAAGACAGACTATACAAGTAGTTTACATAATAACTGTGCACGATAATGTGCAGAAGAGGTATTTAAAGGTTAAGATGCAAAAAAGTGCAGAAAGATTTGTGGTGCGTTGACAAGTAAACATTTGTGAGTCTTTATTAGGTCCTTGTAATGTTAATAAGTGTTAACAAGAAAGTGTCCGGTGCATAGAGAGAAAAGAGTGTTTCTACAGCTGGTTTGTATAGCCCACTCACCTGTAGGTAGCACACTCAGAGGTGCACAGTGTTTTCTGTGTACATGTAGTGTTTATAGGAAAGTGTCTGGTGCATATAGAGATGAAAGAATGCACTACTACAGGTGGTTTGTCCAGCCCACTCACCTGTGTGTAGCGCACTCAGAATTGCAAAAATTGTGTTTTGAGTTTTTCAACAGTTTACATTGTGGATAAGGTTTCAGAGGGGGGTGAGGTGGTTGGAATTGAGGGCTCTCACAGCCTGGGGGAAAAAGCTGTTGAGCAGTCTTGCAGAGCGGGCTCTGATGCTCCTGTAGTGTCCTCCTGATGGCAGGAGCTGGAAGAGATGATGGGAGGGGTGGGTGGGGTCCTTCACGATACTAGTGGCTTTACCTGAGCATCGTGCAAGGAAAATGTCCAGAAGGGAGGGGAGAGGGGCACCGATGATTTTTGCAGCTGTGTTCACTGTCCGTTGTAGGGTCTTGCGGTCAGCAGCACTGCAGTTCCCGTACCAGACAGTGATGCAGCTGGTCAGCACACTCTCAATGGTTCCTCTGTAGAATGTGGTGAGGATGGGTGGAGGGAGACTTGCCCTTTTTAGCCGGCGGAGAAAGTGTTGCGTCATCAGCAAACTTGATGATGTGGTTGGAGCTGAACTTGGCAGTGCAGTCATGGGTCAGCAGCGTGAAGAGCAGCGGGCTGAGAACACAGCCCTGTGGGGCACCTGTGCTCAGTGTGGTAGTGCTGGAAGTGTTGTGGCCGACACGGACTGACTGAGGTCTTCCAGTTAAGAAGTCCAGGATCCAATTACAGAGGGAGGTGTTAAGGCCCAGAAGGTTTAGTTTGTTGATCAGCTGTTGTGGGATTATTGTATTGAATGCTGAGCTGAAGTCAATTAACAGCATTCTAACATAAGTGTCTTTGTTTTCTAAGTGAGTAAGAGCCAGGTGGAGGGTGGAGTAAATGTCATCGTCCGTGGAGCGGTTTGGACGGTATGCAAACTGGAGCGGATCGAGTGTGTTGGGGAGGCTGGTTTTGATATTGCGCATAAGTAACCTCTCAAAGCACTTCATCATGATTGGAGTCAGTGCTATGGGACGGTAGTCATTCAGACAAGACACAGGGGACTTCTTTGGAACTGGGATTATGGAGGTGGATTGGAGACATGTGGGGACGACTGCCTGGCTCAGCGAGGTGTTGAAGATGTCTGTTAGGATATCCGTCAGCTGTGCAGCACAGTCTCTCAGTACGCGGCCAGGTATGTTGTCAGGACCCACAGCCTTGCGTGGGTTAACCCTGGATAGAGTCTTCCTTACATCGGCTGGAGACAGACAGAGTGCCCGGTTGTTGGGAGGTGTGGGTAGTTTTTGTGCAGGTGTGTCATTCTACATTTCAAACCGTGCATAGAACTCATTGAGTGCGTCTGGGAGGGTTGTGTCGTCATCACAGGCCTGTGGCAGGGGCTTGTAATCAGTGATGGTCTGAATGGCTTGCCACAGGCTCTGTGTGTCTTTGCTGTCAGTAAAGTGATTATTTATTTTTTGTGCATACAAGCGTTTTGCTTGCTTGATGCCACGGGACAGACTGGCTCTCGCTGTTTTTAGGGCCGCTTTGTCTCCAGATCTGAATGCATCATCTCTGGTCTTTAGCAGCCCACAAACCTCTGCAGTCATCCACGGCTTCTGGTTTGCACGTGTGGTGATGGTTTTGGTGACTGTCACATCATCAATGCACTTTTTGATGTAAGCAGTCAAAGTTTCAGTGTACTCGTGCAGGTCTGTGTGGTTGTTGTAGGTGGCCGCCTCTCTGAACATGTTCCAGTTTGTGCACTGAAAGCAGTCCTGTAGTGTTGAGGTGGCATCATCTGGCCATACTGTTATCTGTTTTTGAACCGGTTTGGTAAGTTTGAGAAGTGGTCTGTATGCTGGGATTAGCATAACAGAGATGTGGTCTGAGTATCCGAGGTGGGGGCGGGGTTCAGCTTTGTATGCGTTTTTTACTGTTGTGTAAACCAAGTCCAGTGTGGTGTTTCCCCTTGTCGCAAAGTTTACATGTTGATAGAACTTTGGCAAAACTGACTTTAAGTTCGCGTGACCATTCTCTGACCTTTTGACCCCTCTCTCACTGCAATCAATAAAAATATGTTTCTAGAATTAAAAGGTGGTAAAATAATAAATAACATGAATAAATAGAATGAAAAATTAGGGCTGGAGCACTAAGGGTTCACCGCCTTAGGGCTGCACCACATAGGTGTATGATGATTAGGGGTAGTATTCATAGGGGTGCTCGCCTTAGGGTTAGGTATCTAGGGATCCAGGGGTCAGACCAGGTCTGACCTTGGTTAGGCAGTGGTCCACATTTCAAAAGCCCGCTTCAGCCTCCACTCAAAGAACAATTGTCTCCAACAGTGCCTCCACTCGTCTTATTTCTCGGAATTTTTCTGAATATTGCCTTAATGTGTCTGTGTCCGTTTTGAATATTTTTATGAACTTATCCCTCAATGACCTTTTGACCCGTCTCTCATACTCTTTCTTTGTGTTTAGGTTTCTAAGGGTCCAGAGGTCAGAACAAGCCTGACCTCGGTTGTGCACTGGCACACACTTCCGAAGCCCGCTTCATATCCCACCATAAGAAGAAGTCTCATCATCTGACCCCCCACAAGTCTCACTTTTCCTTCTATTATTGTAGATTGTATCAGTGTGTCTGTGTCAATAAAATTATATATATATATATATATATATATATATATATAATATAAAAATAGGTGTGTATTTTTAATATATTATTCATTGTCATTTAGAATGTTACTTGTTATCTTGGATGACTGAGTCCTATATCTAGATTATTTATCTTTTGATGAAAAATATATGGGTTATTTATATAATATTATCATATCTGTGTGTGTGTGTACAAATCCATGTGTCCATTCCTCTCAACCAACCATGCCCATTGCTACAAAAGTGCTTAACCTCAAAGAAGACCATGTAGGTCTCAAGAATGGCTCAGACCTCTTTGACCTCCTGACCCCAATCGTTTTTCAATTTCGTTTATTTCTATAATTAAACATGTTTCTCCAATTGAAAATGATTATAAGATCAATAAAAAGATAATTAAAATTGTATAATTTTAAAATTTAAAGAATTTTATAAAATTTTATGAATTTTTAGAATATTTTTTAGGGTTCAAGCACCTAGGGTTCAAACAATTAGGGTTCAGACACTTGTGGTTCACCAAATTAGGGCTATTTAAGTTCAGGTGTAGCTCATAAAGGGCTATTGCCCTCTCTCCATCATCTTCTAGGTGTCAGGTGTGATGTGGGTGAATTCATTAGGTCTGTGAACCTTAGGTGTAAGTTTAGGGTTCAAGCACCTAGGGTTCAAACAATTAGGGTTCAGACACTTGTGGTTCACCAAATTAGGGCTATTTAAGTTCAGGTGTAGCTCATAAAGGGCTATTGCCCTCTCTCCATCATCTTCTAGGTGTCAGGTGTGATGTGGGTGAATTCATT